>JAUCBJ010000230.1:0-64989 GCA_032718475.1 Nemertoderma westbladi | reverse complement strand
ATGCAGAGAAACAGTTGAAACGCGTGGAACAGGCTGAACAAGCTAGAGTGGTAGAAAGTCGAAGGAGAAGTGATATTTATGATCGCATACGTCAGTTTGAAGATGCAATGGATATTCAGACTGTGCACCACCAGCTACAGGTGGAAGAATGTCGTCAGCAAGCAGAAATATTGAATTGTACAGACGTAGTTTCGGACAAATTGGCAGGTCTAGGTGTTGTACCTTCAATTAAACCAGTCCGATCTATACCCCTAATTAGTAATGACTATTCAACATTTCCCCCTCCCCTTAGATCCACACCTAATAACCATCCATTACCAGCAGAAAAGACAGCCAGCATACCTGTTGTTTTTAAGGATTGTTCTATCCCTTCTGAAACTAAAACGATCCACCCTAAAGGACACATAGACAGGATGAAACTGATATTTAGTGACGAGTGTAAGGTAATTAGGACTGACACAGAAGAATCACCTGATGAATCAGCTGATTCAATTGCGTTGGAACCACACAGGACTAGAATCTTCCGGCGTCAAGTTGTACAGCCACAATCTTCAAGTAATAACAATAATATGACTTCCATCCCCGAGAATCCGGTTACTCAACAGCAGCTAGAGGATGCAGTAACTTCCGTTAAAGAGGCTATTAACCTTTTAACGCAACAAATAGTAACCCCAACTGTGCCAAAACACAATGCGCCAGGTGCAGCAAGTAGACGGATTAAGGTTGAATCCTCATTTACAGAGAACAATGAAGTTAGGGGTAATACGCACCATAGGGGTAGTATGTTCTTGCATGAGCAGCCAAGCTATTACATTCCAGATATTCGAAAAAAAGGTTCATTTCATATTCCCGGGACACCCCAGATACACTTACCATGTGCAGCGAGTGCATATCAAACAGTGAGAAATCCATATCCTCTTCCAAAAAAGGCAGAAACAACTGATAATGGACAAGTTAATGTTACTTCAGAACCTTTTTGTTTACCGCGAGGACCGCGGGACTGTGATTTTTATGTTAAACCACGAGAAACGCATCAATGGTCTAAATGTTACACTGAGCAGACCCCAAGAAAATCAGGGGACTCAATGTCAGTAAGTAGGCCACCCTTAAGACAGTCTGATACTACTAGTAATCCCACGGGTGTCAATCGACCTGCAAGTCGAAGCAATACGGGCAGGTATCCGGACAGGGAACCGAGCAGGTATCCAGACAGTAACCCAGGTAGATATTCAGACAGAGACCCGGACAGGGAAGGTAGGCCCGTAGCATGACCTTCTGTTTCAGTTACCAGTCACCATGTTTCAGTGATTAGGACGCGAAATTTTTTTTAATCTGATTTGGGGGGGGGGGGGGGGGGGGGGGGGGGTCAACGCCTATCTGATGACATCTGATTTAGGGGAGGGAGGAGGTCAACATTTTGGGTAAAAGTGCAGACGTCATACTTGGACGGCCCCTAGCTCCTGAAATGAGGTCGTCGATTACTCCGGATATCCTGGGTTTGAATTTCCTTCCGGAGTTGTTTTAATGAATAACCATTAGCTTTCATGTCCCGACATAATAATTTAGTAGGCCTAAGGAAATTTAGTAAGGAAGGTATAGAAGTTATTGTCAATCATATTATTACTATGTATTATAATTTCAGCTCTATAATATTCACCACCACCATATTTTACTTCATATGTATTAACTTTGCCAATTAAATCCCGTTGAAAATTCCTAACTTCTCTCTCTAAGTCAACCGCCCATGCCATATTGCTTTGTCATGCCGACAATATACAATTGCGTGTGTAATATCCATATCAATTGTTTAGAACATCTATTTGAGATATTGCTGTTTTAATCCGTGAATAATAATCGGGTATAATAATAATCGCATAATAATGCAGTGATAATACAGTAATACAGTAATAATAAAGAATAGGGCCTAGCCTACATCAGATGTCATGATATATGATGCCTTGGGCTGAATTTTGAATAATAGAGAAGCTATTGAACCCCTAACCCTACAGTACCGGTAGGTATATTAAACAGCCTCTGCCTTTAAACATCCTCTGCCTATTGCTATAATAATAGGCTGATAATAGAACCCTAACAGCCTAAGGCAGGTAGGCAGGCACGTATAGATAGGCAGCGTCACTGAAAGTACAATTTATAGAATTTATATTTCCCTCTACTACAACTGTACCAGAGAACTCAATATTCTCACTGGATTTTACACTTACCTAAGCAGCTCCCTACCACGCACCTTAACAAGCTACCACCGACCTTAGCACGCTACCACCGACCTTAGCTTTTACCACGCACCTTAGGCATTCCTACTCATGACAGCATGAGCTAGGCTTGGGGTGAAACAGACTGCTGGGAGGGGGGAAAAAAATAAGAAAACCAGCAGGAAAACAAGGAAAAACAGAAAGGGGAAAAGAGGGAAAAGGGAAGAAAAAAAGTAGCAAAAATTTCAAACTGTTAAATTTTGCCTTTGGTTTGATAAGTCTAAAGCTATACTGGTTTTCAAGGTCGCTGATCATGATACAACTCGTTAAAATCATTCGTGGGGATATGAATGCAACTATGATCGTCGGTGCTTGTCTGCTCTGGGACGAAAAATACACGTAGAATAAAATTTCAAACGACAAAAATCGAATTTGGTCGGATAATATGATATTGAGTGGCATATATGTGATCTACAGTAGCATCCTAAAAAACACCTTATGTCATAAAATCAGGTTGATATTTGGTAATGATTTTGGAATATCAAATTTGTGCTACTTGTATTTTTCGTGCTGCACATTGAACATATCCAAAAATGCCGTAATTAACAAGGTACGATATTTTTTAGTGTCATATTCGTGATCATGGATCAGCATCCCGCAAAACTCAAGGTGAAAATCAATTTGATTTCGTGATGATATTTAATTATCATATTTCATTATCATAATTGAAAGACATTGTCGGACAATGTCAGAGAAAGTGAGTGGCAAACACTGTCGGACAATATAACACAGGTGGTTCGAGTAAATTACGGCGAATAAAGATACAAAAAAAAAACAAAGAAAGAAAAGATACAAGAAACGTTAAAGATATATTCTTTGATGTAATAACTTCAACGATAAACTATTACTACATAATGTAATTTTTCTAGAATAAAAAGAACATTTCCAGTAAACAGAAAACATTGCCGATAAAGTTTTTACATTTATTAAAAATTCAATTTCATTGATAAAAATAATGAATCTATAAACAATGCAGGAGTGGGAAATAATCTGCGCTATAATAAATTTTAAGAAACGAGAATAAAGACACAGATATAAAAAAGAACAATAATACCTCGTAATGGTCTTTGTAAGAACGTAGGCCATATTTATAATTTATTTACTCCAACATTAATAAGCGCCAAATTTATAACATGGAAACGTAGACATAATCGCCTCAACCATTAAGCAATGGAATGTCAGTGATTTAGAATCCCATCCCTCGGTGCCAGCGCCCCCACATAGCGCCGCCAACCCATCCATCCATTGGTTGAGATCGGTATCGTCCTTAGCAACGAACAACCACTCAGGGCCGCCTTTTTAACATTTAAAGTTTATTTAACATATTAACAATCTTAATGTTATTATTTCATACAATAAGCAGGACAAAATAATCTCCACTCCAGTTAAAGTTTAACGGTATATACTATATATCCATCCATCTTACTCATCGCTGTCGCTATCAAGTATTATTAGTTGCATGGCCAATGGAATTTGGTCCTGGAAATGGCAGAGGTAAAGATAACGTTGATTTACCATGTCTGGGTTGATGGTTCTCTTCACACGATAACAGCAAGGGTGGACCAATCAACTGATAAGGGGCCGTCCAAGTATGACGTCAGCACTTTAGGGGGGGGGGGGGGGGGGGGAGGGGGGTTGGGAAAATCTGATGACGTGCTGATGAGGGGAGGGGGTGAGCCAAAATCTGACGTCAGCATGTTAATTTACCCTGCAAACAATTTAACGTTAATAATGCATTAATATACGTTATTTTCTGACAATGACAACGTTAATTATTAACGTTAATAATACATATAAATAACGTTAGTTTGGCCGCCCTTTTAACGTTAAAAATTAACGCAAATTAACGTTAATTTTAAACGGTAGGTATTTTGATCGTCAAAATATATTGTATGTTTAACGTTAAAAAATGACATATTACTGACAATCAGTTTGGATCGTCAAAATATATTGTATGTTTAACGTTAAAAAATGACATATTACTGACAATCAGTTTGGATCGTCAAAATATATTGTATGTTTAACGTTAAAAAATGACATATTACTGACAATCAGTTTGGATCGTCAAAATATATTGTATGTTTAACGTTAAAAAATGACATATTACTGACAATCAGTTTGGATCGTCAAAATATATTGTATGTTTAACGTTAAAAAATGACATATTACTGACAATCAGTTTGGATCGTCAAAATATATTGTATGTTTAACGTTAAAAAATGACATATTACTGACAATCAGTTTGGATCGTCAAAATATATTGTATGTTTAACGTTAAAAAATGACATATTACTGACAATCAGTTTGGATCGTCAAAATATATTGTATGTTTAACGTTAAAAAATGACATATTACTGACAATCAGTTTGGATCGTCAAAATATATTGTATGTTTAACGTTAAAAAATGACATATTACTGACAATCAGTTTGGATCGTCAAAATATATTGTATTTAATGTTAAAAAATTACAAACAACTGACAGTGATAGAAACATAATTATAATAATTAACGCTTAATTACCTTAACGTTAATTAACGTCAAATAACCACATATTCCAGACAATTGCTATTATCTTATCTGGCTCTGTCTAAATTTACATCTTGACGGTCAGACCGGTAGACAGTGATAACTTGAAACAACCTAAGAAGGCATTCTCATATTAAACAGTTAGGTTAGGGTGGGTTGACCTCAGGTGACTAATGGAATTAATAACAATAGTTTAATTACAAGCTTTCTCTCATCGGAGCTACTTCTGGTAAATATTGAAAATGCATACAACAGATCTCGCCAAACCATTTCCAGATGTGAAATCCTCATTAAATTCTGATGACAAAAAACCGCAAGTCTTGTTGACTTACGGTTTTTTTGCATAAATTTAAATACTTGCAATCTTTTGTATTGCACTTCAAAGCAAAAAAAAAGCAAACAGTCGGCCGAAGCCGGAGGCGACCCGAAGGCTCCTCTTTCGATAGCTGCTACCCGAGGGTAGGGGTGGGCGCTACTCCTATCCCAAGATTTGCTCCCAGTTATTTAACTGGTACTCATTTTATCGACCCCAGTGGATGAAAGGCTGAGTTGACCATGGCGGGGCTGAACCTACAACCAATAGATTGCAGGCCCGGCGCTCAACCAACTGAGCTACCCCGCCCTCATATTGCACTTACTCTGCTGAAACTCAGCTCGAATCTATGATCCTCTCGGTTTATTGTCGCCGTGGTTGCATTAAAAATAGCATTCAGAGAAATTACAAATACTATTGTATTTGTTAGCATCAAAATGTGTTGTTATGATTAATATTGATATTAGTAATGATAGATAATCTATATGTCAATGTCAATGTCCAGCATTCGACGCCACATTTGATCAAGCAAAAATCTAACATTTTTTATGTTCTTCCCGCCCTTGTAGTGTAGTGTTAATCCGTTGCCTTTAATTAACATCTCTCCAGAGGTCATGGGTTCGATCCCCGCAAAGGGGTCGGGAGAGTTTTCGTTTCAGGACGAACGCTTTAAAGGGACGAGCTAGGGTGCATTTCTCAAGGGCGTCCTTTAATGGGTACTGGAGTATCCTCTGGTGAAGAAAAATATGGTGGAATTAGGTGGCGTTCATAAAGTGTCACGCAAATTTTCCATTTTTTTTGACCCCCCCCCCCCCCTTCTGTCACAAAAAACCTATTTTCGTAAATTTATAACCCCCCCCCCCCCCCCCCCCTAGACGAAAAATATTTTATTTCAGTAATTTAATAACAGTTAGAAAGTACAATAGAAAGTGAAACATTTTGACTGAAGTAGTGTAGCAGACTGAAGTACTGAAGTAGTGTTTGACTGAAGTACTGAAGTAGTTGACTGAAGCTAACATTAAAGCATACCGTAGAACATCGCCGTGACCGTCACAAAGGTCGATACCCCCCTCCCACCTGTCACAAAATGTCACAAAATTGGAATTCCGAATTAGAAATTTGTGGAATTTTTATTTATCAATGGGAGGCTTAGATCTATAGTTCAGAGACCCGTAGGTTGCTACCGGACTCATCCGTTTCATAAAGTTAACCGAAACGTACATCCAGTTTCATAAAGTTAACCGAAACGTACATCCAGTTTCATAAAGTTAACCGAAACGTACATCCAGTTTCATAAAGTTAACCGAAACGTACATCCACTTTCATAAAGTTAACCGAAACGTACATCCACTTTCATAAAGTTAACCGAAACGTACATCCACTTTCATAAAGTTAACCGAAACGTACATCCACTTTCATAAAGTTAACCGAAACGTACATCCACTTTCATAAAGTTAACCGAAACGTACATCCAGTTTCATAAAGTTAACCGAAACGTACATCCAGTTTCATAAAGTTAACCGAAACGTACATCCAGTTTCATAAAGTTAACCGAAACGTACATCCACTTTCATAAAGTTAACCGAAACGTACATCCACTTTCATAAAGTCAACCGAAACGTACATCCACTTTCATAAAGTTAACCGAAACGTACATCCAGTTTCATAAAGTTAACCGAAACGTACATCCACTTTCATAAAGTTAACCGAAACGTACATCCAGTTTCATAAAGTTATCCGTAACGTAATTAGGGCCAAGTTTTTATCGATATATAATATTCATTCTTCTTCGCTATCGGCTGCAGCCCCACTAGCATCTTCTAGATCCTTCTTTCCACCCTTTTTTTACCGTACGCTTACTTACTGTACTTTTATACTGTACGATTGGTACTGGTACACAGATGCTGACTAGTAAGGCAAATATTTAAAAATAATATTTAAAAAATTACACTCGTATCAGAAAAATTTAACAAAATACGAAATGAACAAAGTCATCGGATGGTCAGCTAGACATAGCCAATGTTATCCATTGATGAATCAGTTAAGTGATTCACTAATCATCGTTAAAATCTGATGTATTTTAATGCTAAATTAACGTTAATAATGAACGTTAAAAATTAACGTTAAATCAACGTTAAAAACTTTGGAAATGTCAGATCTCTGTTGATTTTTAACGTATAATTACTGTAAAAAATTAACGTTAAAAACTAACATTAAAGTAACGTTAAAAAATATGGTATTGTCAGATATTTGTAAATTTTTGACGTATAATTACTGTAAAAAATTAACGTTAAAAATTGACAGAATTCTAACGTATTTTAACGTAGGTTTATGGTTAAATTCTAACTGTCATTTTTTAACGAATGTCTAACATAAACCCAACGTTAGATTAACGTTGGTGGTTTGCAGGGTATAGGTGCTAGAAGAGATATAGCAGAAGAGTAAGTAGCTTGCCTATTTTAATTGTTCGAAGCCCCGGAAGGCCCGTAGCATGACCTTCTGTTTCAGTTACCAGTCACCATGTTTCAGTGATTAGGACGCGAAATTTTTTTTAATCTGATTTGGGGGGGGGGGGGGGGGGGGGGGGTCAACGCCTATCTGATGACATCTGATTTAGGGGAGGGAGGAGGTCAACATTTTGGGTAAAAGTGCAGACGTCATACTTGGACGGCCCCTAGCTCCTGAAATGAGGTCGTCGATTACTCCGGATATCCTGGGTTTGAATTTCCTTCCGGAGTTGTTTTAATGAATAACCATTAGCTTTCATGTCCCGACATAATAATTTAGTAGGCCTAAGGAAATTTAGTAAGGAAGGTATAGAAGTTATTGTCAATCATATTATTACTATGTATTATAATTTCAGCTCTATAATATTCACCACCACCATATTTTACTTCATATGTATTAACTTTGCCAATTAAATCCCGTTGAAAATTCCTAACTTCTCTCTCTAAGTCAACCGCCCATGCCATATTGCTTTGTCATGCCGACAATATACAATTGCGTGTGTAATATCCATATCAATTGTTTAGAACATCTATTTGAGATATTGCTGTTTTAATCCGTGAATAATAATCGGGTATAATAATAATCGCATAATAATGCAGTGATAATACAGTAATACAGTAATAATAAAGAATAGGGCCTAGCCTACATCAGATGTCATGATATATGATGCCTTGGGCTGAATTTTGAATAATAGAGAAGCTATTGAACCCCTAACCCTACAGTACCGGTAGGTATATTAAACAGCCTCTGCCTTTAAACATCCTCTGCCTATTGCTATAATAATAGGCTGATAATAGAACCCTAACAGCCTAAGGCAGGTAGGCAGGCACGTATAGATAGGCAGCGTCACTGAAAGTACAATTTATAGAATTTATATTTCCCTCTACTACAACTGTACCAGAGAACTCAATATTCTCACTGGATTTTACACTTACCTAAGCAGCTCCCTACCACGCACCTTAACAAGCTACCACCGACCTTAGCACGCTACCACCGACCTTAGCTTTTACCACGCACCTTAGGCATTCCTACTCATGACAGCATGAGCTACTGAACCACTTGACCGATAGATGTACAAATGATAGAACCAATACAAATGAGAACTCAAAGCAATCTTTTACAAAGTTAATTCGAATAAAAAATAAATTTTGAAAATCCACGGCATTTAGGGAATATAATTCTATATTGGGTAACGGAGAGAGTTAGTCATAACGCACAACGAGGTGAGATATTGGGTAACGGAGAGAGTTAGTCATAACGCACAACGAGGTTGAGATATTGGGTAACGGAGAGAGTTAGTCATAAGGCACAACGAGGTTGAGATATTGGGTAACGGAGAGAGTTAGTCATAACGCACAACGAGGTGAGATATTGGGTAACGGAGAGAGTTAGTCATAACGCACAACGAGGTGAGATATTGGGTAATGGAGAGAGTTAGTCATCATAACGCACAACGAGGTGAGATATTGGGTAACAGAGAGAGTTAGTCATAACGTACAACGAGGTGAGATATTGGGTACCGGAGAGAGTTAGTCATAACGCACAACGAGGTGAGATATTGGGTAATGGAGAGAGTTAGTCATAACGCACAACGAGGTGAGATATTGGGTACCGGAGAGAGTTAGTCATAACGCACAACGAGGTTGAGATATTGGGTACCGGAGAGAGTTAGTCATAACGCACAACGAGGTGAGATATTGGGTAATGGAGAGAGTTAGTCATAACGCACAACGAGGTGAGATATTGGGTAATGGAGAGAGTTAGTCATAACGCACAACGAGGTGAGATATTGGGTAACGGAGAGAGTTAGTCATAACGCACAACGAGGTGAGATATTGGGTAACGGAGAGAGTTAGTCATAACGCACAGCGAGGTATATTGGGTAACGGAGAGAGTTAGTCATAACGCACAACGAGGTGAGATATTGGGTAATGGAGAGAGTTAGTCATAACGCACAACGAGGTGAGATATTGGGTAACGGAGAGAGTTAGTCATAACGCACAACGAGGTGAGATATTGGGTAACGGAGAGAGTTAGTCATAACGCACAACGAGGTGAGATATTGGGTAACGGAGAGAGTTAGTCATAACGCACAACGAGGTGAGATATTGGGTAACGGAGAGAGTTAGTCATAACGCACAACGAGCAACGAGGTGAGATATTGGGTAACCGAGAGAGTTAGTCATAACGCACAACGAGGTGAGATATTGGGTAACGGAGAGAGTTAGTCACAACGCACAACGAGGTGAGATATTGCATAACGCACAAGGTGAGATATTTGGTAACGGAGAGAGTTAGTCATAACGCATAACGAGGTTAAGATATTGGGTAACGGAGAGAGTTAGTCATAACGCACAAGGTGAGATATTGGGTAACGGAGAGAGTTAGTCATAACGCACAAGGTGAGATATTTGGTAACGGAGAGAGTTAGTCATAACGCATAACGAGGTTAAGATATTTGGTAACGGAGAGAGTTAGTCATAACGCATAACGAGGTTAAGATATTGGGTAACGGAGAGAGTTAGTCATAACGCACAACGAGGTGAGATATTGGGTACCGGAGAGAGTTAGTCATAACGCACAACGAGGTTGAGATATTGGGTAACGGAGAGAGTTAGTCACAACGCACGAGGTGAGATATTGGGTAACGGAGAGAGTTAGTCATAACGCACAACGAGCAACGAGGTGAGATATTGGGTAACGGAGAGAGTTAGTCATAACGCACAACGAGGTGAGATATTGGGTAACGGAGAGAGTTAGTCATAACGCACAACGAGGTGAGATATTGGGTAACGGAGAGAGTTAGTCATAACGCACAACGAGGTGAGATATTGGGTAACGGAGAGAGTTAGTCATAACGCACAACGAGGTGAGATATTGGGTAACGGAGAGAGTTAGTCATAACGCACAAGGTGAGATATTGGGTAACGGAGAGAGTTAGTCATAACGCACAACGAGGTTGAGATATTGGGTAACGGAGAGAGTTTGTCATAACGCACAACGAGGTTGAGATATTGGGGAACGGAGAGAGTTAGTCATAACGCACAACGAGGTGAGATATTGGGTAACGGAGAGAGTTAGTCATAACGCATAACGAGGTTAAGATATTGGGTAACGGAGAGAGTTAGTCATAACGCACAACGAGGTGAGATATTGGGTAACGGAGAGAGTTAGTCATAACGCATAACGAGGTTAAGATATTGGGTAACGGAGAGAGTTAGTCATAACGCACAACGAGGTTGAGATATTGGGTAACGGAGAGAGTTAGTCATAACGCACAACGAGGTTGAGATATTGGGTAACGGGGAAAGTTAGTCATAACGCACAACGAGGTGAGATATTGGGTAACGGAGAGAGTTAGTCATAACGCACAACGAGCAACGAGGTGAGATATTGGGTAACGGAGAGAGTTAGTCATAACGCACAATGATGTGAGATATTGGGTAACGGAGAGAGTTAGTCATAACGCACAAGGTGAGATATTTGGTAACGGAGAGAGTTAGTCATAACGCACAACAAGGTGAGATATTGGGTAACGGAGAGAGTTAGTCATAACGCACAACGAGGTTGAGATATTGGGTAATGGAGAGAGTTAGTCATAACGCACAAGGTGAGATATTGGGTAACGGAGAGAGTTAGTCATAACGCACAACGAGGTGAGATATTGGGTACCGGAGAGAGTTAGTCATAACGCACAACGAGGTTGAGATATTGGGTAATGGAGAGAGTTAGTCATAACGCACAAGGTGAGATATTGGGTAACGGGGAGAGTTAGTCATAACACACAACGAGGTGAGATATTGGGTACCGGAGAGAGTTAGTCATAACGCACAACGAGGTGAGATATTGGGTACCGGAGAGAGTTAGTCATAACGCACAACGAGGTTGAGATATTGGGTAATGGAGAGAGTTAGTCATAACGCACAAGGTGAGATATTGGGTAACGGAGAGAGTTAGTCATAACACACAACGAGGTGAGATATTGGGTACCGGAGAGAGTTAGTCATAACGCACAACGAGGTGAGATATTGGGTAACGGAGAGAGTTAGTCATAACGCACAACAAGGTGAGATATTGGGTAACGGAGAGAGTTAGTCATAACGCACAACGAGGTTGAGATATTGGGTAATGGAGAGAGTTAGTCATAACGCACAACGAGGTGAGATATTGGGTAACGGAGAGAGTTAGTCATAACGCACAAGGTGAGATATTGGGTAACGGAGAGAGTTAGTCATAACGCACAACGAGGTATATTGGGTAACGGAGAGAGTTAGTCATAACACACAACGAGGTGAGATATTGGGTACCGGAGAGAGTTAGTCATAACGCACAACGAGGTGAGATATTGGGTACCGGAGAGAGTTAGTCATAACGCACAACGAGGTTGAGATATTGGGTAATGGAGAGAGTTAGTCATAACGCACAAGGTGAGATATTGGGTAACGGAGAGAGTTAGTCATAACACACAACGAGGTGAGATATTGGGTACCGGAGAGAGTTAGTCATAACGCACAACGAGGTGAGATATTGGGTAACGGAGAGAGTTAGTCATAACGCACAACAAGGTGAGATATTGGGTAACGGAGAGAGTTAGTCATAACGCACAACGAGGTTGAGATATTGGGTAATGGAGAGAGTTAGTCATAACGCACAACGAGGTGAGATATTGGGTAACGGAGAGAGTTAGTCATAACGCACAAGGTGAGATATTGGGTAACGGAGAGAGTTAGTCATAACGCACAACGAGGTATATTGGGTAACGGAGAGAGTTAGTCATAACACACAACGAGGTGAGATATTGGGTACCGGAGAGAGTTAGTCATAACGCACAAGGTGAGATATTGGGTAACGGAGAGAGTTAGTCATAACGCACAACGAGGTATATTGGGTAACGGAGAGAGTTAGTCATAACACACAACGAGGTGAGATATTGGGTACCGGAGAGAGTTAGTCATAACGCACAAGGTGAGATATTGGGTAACGGAGAGCGTTAGTCATAACGCACAACAAGGTGAGATATTGGGTAACGGAGAGAGTTAGTCATAACGCACAACGAGGTTGAGATATTGGGTAATGGAGAGAGTTAGTCATAACGCACAAGGTGAGATATTGGGTAACGGAGAGAGTTAGTCATAACGCACAACGAGGTATATTGGGTAACGGAGAGAGTTAGTCATAACACACAACGAGGTGAGATATTGGGTACCGGAGAGAGTTAGTCATAACGCACAACGAGGTTGAGATATTGGGTAATGGAGAGAGTTAGTCATAACGCACAAGGTGAGATATTGGGTAACGGAGAGAGTTAGTCATAACACACAACGAGGTGAGATATTGGGTACCGGAGAGAGTTAGTCATAACGCACAACGAGGTGAGATATTGGGTAACGGAGAGAGTTAGTCATAACGCACAACGAGGTTGAGATATTGGGTAATGGAGAGAGTTAGTCATAACGCACAAGGTGAGATATTGGGTAACGGAGAGAGTTAGTCATAACGCACAACGAGGTATATTGGGTAACGGAGAGAGTTAGTCATAACGCACAACGAGGTGAGATATTGGGTAACGGAGAGAGTTAGTCATAACGCACAACGAGGTTGAGATATTGGGTAATGGAGAGAGTTAGTCATAACGCACAAGGTGAGATATTGGGTAACGGAGAGAGTTAGTCATAACGCACAACGAGGTATATTGGGTAACGGAGAGAGTTAGTCATAACACACAACGAGGTGAGATATTGGGTACCGGAGAGAGTTAGTCATAACGCACAACAAGGTGAGATATTGGGTAACGGAGAGAGTTAGTCATAACGCACAACGAGGTTGAGATATTGGGTAATGGAGAGAGTTAGTCATAACGCACAAGGTGAGATATTGGGTAACGGAGAGAGTTAGTCATAACGCACAACGAGGTATATTGGGTAACGGAGAGAGTTAGTCATAACGCACAACGAGGTTGAGATATTGGGTAATGGAGAGAGTTAGTCATAACGCACAACGAGGTATATTGGGTAACGGAGAGAGTTAGTCATAACGCACAACGAGGTTGAGATATTGGGTTTCATAGTAGCTAAGATTGTCGAAAATGCAATTACAATTGGTTATAATATAAATATACAGTGTGTTTGGTCTTAACGATAATGTGGAGGAGATATGAGTTTAGGCACCTTACGCTGTCAACTGGCCTGATGCAGCAACACAACTGTCTTCTACCCGCGAATGGGTGTAATAAGACTAAGAGTACGTTTGTTGGTCGATTATTTGAATTGTAGCATTCGATATACGTATTGTATTTAATACAATAATAATTACACATTGTAATATATTACTTTAGTCCTAATTATTACAAAGTGCAATCACGGGAGTTGAAAACAATCCCCACTGTAATGGTAAAATCTTTTACATCGCGTTATTTTTTTAAATAAAATAACCACGTAAATATAAAATAATCCAGCAATATATTTCAAACACCATAAAGAAGCCTTTAAACGGTACCCTAACCAAAAACTAACCAAATACCCAACATTGTAACTTTTACCGTAAATAAACCACCTCTCAATTATAATATATTTTTTAAAGTACCGGTACTTATTAATTGGTTCACCCAGCGTTAAAAGTACTTATTAATTGGTTCACCCAGCGTTAAAAGTACTTATTAATTGGTTCACCCAGCGTTAAAAGTACTTATTAATTGGTTCACCCAGCGTTAAAAGTACTTATTAATTGGTTCACCCAGCGTTAAAAGTACTTATTAATTGGTTCACCCAGCGTTAAAAGTACTTATTAATTGGTTCACCCAGCGTTAAAAGTACTTATTAATTGGTTCACCCAGCGTTAAAAGTACTTATTAATTGGTTCACCCAGCGTTAAAAGTATTTATTAATTGGTTCACCCAGCGTTAAAAGTATTTATTAATTGGTTCACCCAGCGTTAAAAGTACTTATTAATTGGTTCACCCAGCGTTAAAAGTACTTATTAATTGGTTCACCCAGCGTTAAAAGTATTTATTAATTGGTTCACCCAGCGTTAAAAGTATTTATTAATTGGTTCACCCAGCGTTAAAAGTACTTATTAATTGGTTCACCCAGCGTTAAAAGTACTTATTAATTGGTTCACCCAGCGTTAAAAGTACTTATTAATTGGTTCACCCAGCGTTAAAAGTACTTATTAATTGGTTCACCCAGCGTTAAAAGTACTTATTAATTGGTTCACCCAGCGTTAAAAGTACTTATTAATTGGTTCACCCAGCGTTAAAAGTACTTATTAATTGGTTCACCCAGCGTTAAAAGTACTTATTAATTGGTTCACCCAGCGTTAAAAGTACTTATTAATTGGTTCACCCAGCGTTAAAAGTACTTATTAATTGGTTCACCCAGCGTTAAAAGTACTTATTAATTGGTTCACCCAGCGTTAAAAGTACTTATTAATTGGTTCACCCAGCGTTAAAAGTACTTATTAATTGGTTCACCCAGCGTTAAAAGTACTTATTAATTGGTTCACCCAGCGTTAAAAGTACTTATTAATTGGTTCACCCAGCGTTAAAAGTACTTATTAATTGGTTCACCCAGCGTTAAAAGTACTTATTAATTGGTTCACCCAGCGTTAAAAGTACTTATTAATTGGTTCACCCGGCGTTAAAAGTACTTATTAATTGGTTCACCCAGCGTTAAAAGTACTTATTAATTGGTTCACCCAGCGTTAAAAGTACTTATTAATTGGTTCACCCAGCGTTAAAAGTACTTATTAATTGGTTCACCCGGCGTTAAAAGTACTTATTAATTGGTTCACCCAGCGTTAAAAGTACTTATTAATTGGTTCACCCAGCGTTAAAAGTACTTATTAATTGGTTCACCCAGCGTTAAAAGTACTTATTAATTGGTTCACCCGGCGTTAAAAGTACTTATTAATTGGTTCACCCAGCGTTAAAAGTACTTATTAATTGGTTCACCCAGCGTTAAAAGTACTTATTAATTGGTTCACCCAGCGTTAAAAGTACTTATTAATTGGTTCACCCAGCGTTAAAAGTACTTATTAATTGGTTCACCCAGCGTTAAAAGTACTTATTAATTGGTTCACCCAGCGTTAAAAGTACTTATTAATTGGTTCACCCAGCGTTAAAAGTACTTATTAATTGGTTCACCCAGCGTTAAAAGTACTTATTAATTGGTTCACCCAGCGTTAAAAGTACTTATTAATTGGTTCACCCAGCGTTAAAAGTACTTATTAATTGGTTCACCCAGCGTTAAAAGTACTTATTAATTGGTTCACCCCGCGTTAAAAGTACTTATTAATTGGTTCACCCAGCGTTAAAAGTACTTATTAATTGGTTCACCCAGCGTTAAAAGTACTTATTAATTGGTTCACCCAGCGTTAAAAGTACTTATTAATTGGTTCACCCAGCGTTAAAAGTACTTATTAATTGGTTCACCCCGCGTTAAAAGTACTTATTAATTGGTTCACCCAGCGTTAAAAGTACTTATTAATTGGTTCACCCAGCGTTAAAAGTACTTATTAATTGGTTCACCCAGCGTTAAAAGTACTTATTAATTGGTTCACCCAGCGTTAAAAGTACTTATTAATTGGTTCACCCAGCGTTAAAAGTACTTATTAATTGGTTCACCCAGCGTTAAAAGTACTTATTAATTGGTTCACCCAGCGTTAAAAGTACTTATTAATTGGTTCACCCAGCGTTAAAAGTACTTATTAATTGGTTCACCCAGCGTTAAAAGTACTTATTAATTGGTTCACCCAGCGTTAAAAGTACTTATTAATTGGTTCACCCAGCGTTAAAAGTACTTATTAATTGGTTCACCCAGCGTTAAAAGTACTTATTAATTGGTTCACCCAGCGTTAAAAGTACTTATTAATTGGTTCACCCAGCGTTAAAAGTACTTATTAATTGGTTCACCCAGAGTTTTCTCAATCTCCACGACTATCTGTTTACACAGGTCTTCCACCTGGGGCTCTTCGTCCTCTAAAAGATCGGCGATGTAGGGAATACATTCCGGAAGTTCTGTCATGTAATCCTCACCTAGCAACTCGTGAATCTTACCAATAGCACGCAGAGCGCTCAACCTAACCCGCCACGCTGTATTCTTAGTAAGTTCCAGAACGCCTTGGTTCAATCTCCGTCGCCACGAGTCATCATAGCAACTAACCGCCAGTTGGGCGACACACGGTACTACATGCTCCCTCATGCGGTGAGTATAAGAATCCTCTTCACCTTCTTGGTTGACTAACTGGCCCAGTAGAGGGGGCAATAAAGCATCGAATTTTGGTTTATCGAGGTAGCGATTGTGATCATAAATGAAGATGCTATGAAGACACTGGATGATCGCAATGATCAGAGAAAGTCTGTGATCAGTCTGATCTTTATCGAACAGGTTATTCTGAAGTTGTTGTAAATCGCCTAACGTTTTACAAGCGTGTTTCATAAAGATATTGGCGAACAGTGGGAATAATGTTGACAACTTCTCCGCTACTATTCCACTCAGTCTGTAGAAGGTCACGAGTCGATGGGGGTCTGCATTGCCATGGTGACTGGACCACTCAAACACAGAGTAATAGAAAGGTCTAAAAGATGACTCACTGCTCTTCATTAGTAAAACTGAAAGAGAATCAAATATAAGGTTTTCTACATCTTCGATAAATATTAAAGGTTCGCTTTGGTTGGCACTGCGGAAGTCGAGAAGGGATGTAAACACTTTGGTGAGTTTCGGATACTGCGGGATAAATTCATCCATTGTGGAGTGCGTGAGAGATGTGGATAGGAGGTCAGTGAGTAACTCAATACCCCGCAGTTTGTGGGCCATTAGCTGCGGTAATACGGACTCTATCGCAGGGACTAAGACTCTCAGAGATACCTTCTCACCAATAGTCTGTATAAGAGCAGTCGCGTTGCTATGGACACTCTTTGTCAGTTTCTTATCCCGCCAATCAGCGGGCAGTGATTTGTATATGGTCGAGGCGCCTGTTACCATGGGGACCAGGTAAGGAGTCATAAAAGATGGGAGGGCGTGCGCCACCTTGCGGGACGTAGCAAGTAGTGCAATTGACGTTAAATCGGTTATGGATTCTTCGGATAAAGCGGACAGAAGTGGCGGTATGAACACGGGGAGTAGTGGCAGTGAAGTCATACCTAATCCAGCCACGCACTCCCCTATACAAACAAACATACTGGCCCGAACATTGGCGTTCCTCTCGTCGCTTAAACATGCAGACACAGTCTCGAGAACCGATAGGAATTCAACTGGGTACTCACCAGCCGCAACACGACTGGCTAACTTAATGCCAATCAAGGCGAGCTGTTTGTTAACTTCGGTTTCGACCGGGTTTTTCGCGACTGCGAGAAACTCCGGTACTAGACGCGTTAAAGCTTCGTGATCCGCGACTTTGAAATGGAGGTTGGCCTCGCTGAGTTTATTGTTGATAACCTCGATGGCCCGTTTTCTAATATTGGCATCGCCGTGGTGTATGAGCTCAATGGTGACATTGATTACAGTCCTGCAAGTAAGGAGGGAGTAAACGGCTTGGACGATATTATAGACTTTGTGTTGGAGAGTTTTAATAAACTTCGAAGGTTTTTCGAAGGAATTAACTTGAGCCACCAACTTTAAAACTGTTTCTAAAAGAGAAGAAACTGAGGATTGGATAGATTCATCATCTCGGGAAATATAAAACAATTCGACGACTTTTTGAGACTTGAAAACGTATCCAGGCAAATCGCAGAGATGGAGTTTGAGTCTGTGGAAGGAAGGAAGTTGGTGACGCAGTAGATCTACGATGCCAATTGATTGACGTGCGTGGCGTTGACCTTGGGGTAGATCGTGTGGAAGATCCATCAACAAGTCCAGTACACTGGCTAGGGTCTCTAGAAGGACATCAACTCCAAATTCTGCGGCCAGTTCTGTTATAAAAGACCACGGTGGTGCCACCAAAGTTTCATTTGGACCCATAGGAGCGGATAATGATGATTTATCGATTAAAGCGACGATTAATGCCGATAGATTACATGAAGTATTGGAGGACTGCGGAGATAAACTGGATATCAAAGTTGTAAATATAGAAAGACGGCGATGTTTTGGAATAAATTGGAAACAATCAACAAATAAACTAACGATTTCTATAATTTTGGTTTCGTCATCGTGAGAGACAATTAGAGGGACAATGGACTGGATGCATTTGTGGATGAGTTGAATGCTATAAGCGTTGTCCTGATGGAGGATACCATCGCCCATAAAAGTGAAGATGCTGGTGACTCCGTGGAGGACGAGTTCGGGATAGAGACGGGCGGTGCGACAGAGGAGCTGGATGGCGGCGGTGTGTAGGTCCCGGGAACCACGGCTGCCCTGTAAACAGGCGACAATGAGGTCGAGCTGGACGCTCGTATCCCGGACCTGTTTGAGGAGGATCTTCTCTGGGAAGGTGTCGAACACCTTGATGATATACCCGAGAACGAGTTGTTGGAGGTAGTCGACGGTCTCTGGATCCGTGGGGGACGCTCTGAGCAAAGAGTGGAGCATGCGGAACATTGCCGGGATCAAGGAATAACCCGAGTTTATCGTATCGTTGTTGTTTAGCATCTCCAGTAAGATTTTTAGACGATCGAGGTTCAGGATGGGGGTTTCCTCGGTTCGAACGCGTTTCCTCCGGGTCTGTATGACCCCAGAGGAATCCTCCAGACCGGGTACCAACTCCCACAACGCCTTGTTGACAACCTCGACGTCGAACTCCACGCGGGACATAGAGGTCCCGAGTTCGACTCCAGCTGGTCCACCTCGCGTCGCCGCGTCCACCAGACCCTCAAACAAACACTCACGCTCCTCCCGTTCGAGGGTCTTATACGTGGAGGAGGTCACGTGACCCAGAACCGCGGAGGAGTATGGCAGCCCAGCCTCCAAGGCAACCAATAGAACATCGAGACTTCCTCCCTTGGGGAGTTGCAACATTGCTAACAGTTTAACGACATTATCAACTTCTACATCGTCAGTGTCAGCCTTATCAGCATTTTCTTTAATCTCCTTTTTAATAAATTCTTCCAAAGAACTTATTATAAATGGATTTTTTGTACCGGAGATTAGATGTATCAGTTTGGATGTGACGTCTTTAGGAGCCAGTTTCTCGACTATAATCGATTTAATTTGGGTCCAACAGGATTGGAAGAGTTCCCCGGAGTAGCGAGTCCGTCGTTTCTTCGAGCGCAATGTCGATGGGTTGGGATCCTCGATGGTCTCGAGTGCCGAGTTGATGAGTCGGACGACGACCCCGGAGTCCAGCACCACTGCTGGTGTCTCATCCACCAACAACTCGAGGAGGTGTCGGTACGGTGATGAGTTATCGTTGGAGAGGACCGCTGCGCATAGCTCCAGGGAGACCTCGCGAACCAGCGCGTCGCTGTGGCTACAGCCAATCAACAGCGAGGGAACCAGGGCGGCGTTGGTAACGTCGGTGAGTCCAGTAGGGTAGCGGACGGTCGCTATGCGACGGAGGTAGCGCAACGTAGCAACCGTGTGAGGGAGCGGGAGGTGATCGCGGAGACAGAGGGTCGCGAACCTCACAAGATGGATACCGGAGAACCAACGGGAGGAAACAAAACGCTTCGTTAAACAACGGAAAACCAAGGCCTTCAGATCGAGTGTCGCATTCAGAGTGAAAACTAGAGAGCAGGATAGTATGCGAGTCATAAAGAGGAACTCAGGGGAACATTGGGAGACCCAGGGGCTGGTGACGTCATCGGGTTGTATATCGGTGGGGTTGGTAACGTCACCAGGTTGTATATTGAGGATACAGTTAGTGACTGACATACAGACGAACTGCACGGCGGTAGAAGATTCCTTTCGGAGTGTCGATATCGCCCGGTTCAAGTCAACCCGGCCAACCGACTTACGTTTAAACTTGGCATCGCTAGTCGCTCTGACAACAGAGTCGACCAATAGGACGGCGAGTTGAGCCTTACTGGAGGGGTCAGCATCGGGGCTGGATGTCAACCAGGACAGGTAGAGAAGGTGTAGCAACCAATCGGTGTGTCCGTTTGTTTTTCCATCTGTTTGTACGTCTGTTTGTTTGCCATTCCCCCCTCGTACCAACCGAATTATTTCCGCTACTATAGTCGGGTGATTCGGGTCGCTAACTATATCTCCCCTAAGATTCTCTACTTTAACAGCTTCTGCGTTGCTGTCCGCCAGAGACGCGATGATATCGGCGATGTTATAGAGAGAGGGTTGTAGTTCCGTAGAGTCTGATAGTAGCAGACGCGATAGTAAAGCGATAGACGCGTGTATGTTGGAACGCAGGGTGTGGCTGGGTGTTAGATAGTTGAGGAGCCAGGGCTGAATAGCGAGAAGAGATAGGGAGTAGTAAATGGGATGGGAGGAGGGGAGTTGGGAGATGCGAAGGATTAGGGAGTTGTATACTCCCTGGGCAGTTGCCGCTCCCACCAGCTCCTTACTAACTCCCCCGATAGTCTCAACAATCTCGGGACTGTCGTCGCATAGCAACCGATTCAACAGCGCCTCCTTGAGGAAGCTGTCAGTGTTGGCGCCCTCGGTCTGTAGTCGGTCGCAGAGTTCCCGCACAGCCAATCTGCGGACGGATTCCTCCGGATGAATCATCCCCATGGAAAAGCGTACTTCCGGTTGGGATTCCAGGTTACGATGTTTCAAGCCGAAGGATAAGCGTTGAACTAAACGCCGGAACGTTCTAGAATCCGAGTCGTCTTGGTTACCCCACTCGTGCAGAATTCTATCAACCTTCTTCGGGTATTTCGTTTCCAATAGGGACATGAGAGTGTCGGCTAGTTCGTTGTGATCATCCGTCCCTGGTAGGTAAACAATTAAAGTATAAAATAATACCTAGTAAGTTCCAACCCAGTAAGCCGAACTCACCTAATCCCGCAACCCATTGATTCCATTCCAACCCAGTAAGCCGAACTCACCTAATCCCGCAACCCATTAATTCCGTTCCAACCCAGTAAGCCGAACTCACCTAATCCCGCCACCCATTGATTCCATTCCAACCCAGTAAGCCGAACTCACCTAATCCCGCAACCCATTAATTCCGTTCCAACCCAGTAAGCCGAACTCACCTAATCCCGCCACCCATTGATTCCATTCCAACCCAGTAAGCCAAACTCACCTAATCCCGCCACCCATTGATTCCATTCCAACCCAGTAAGCCGAACTCACCTAATCCCGCCACCCATTAATTCCGTTCCAACCCAGTAAGCCGAACTCACCTAATCCCGCCACCCATTAATTCCGTTCCAACCCAGTAAGCCGAACTCACCTAATCCCGCCACCCATTGATTCCATTCCAACCCAGTAAGCCGAACTCACCTAATCCCGCCACCCATTAATTCCATTCCAACCCAGTAAGCCGAACTCACCTAATCCCGCCACCCATTGATTCCATTCCAACCCAGTAAGCCGAACTCACCTAATCCCGCCACCCATTGATTCCATTCCAACCCAGTAAGCCGAACTCACCTAATCCCGCAACCCATTAATTCCGTTCCAACCCAGTAAGCCGAACTCACCTAATCCCGCAACCCATTAATTCCGTTCCAACCCAGTAAGCCGAACTCACCTAATCCCGCCACCCATTAATTCCGTTCCAACCCAGTAAGCCGAACTCACCTAATCCCGCCACCCATTGATTCCATTCCAACCCAGTAAGCCGAACTCACCTAATCCCGCCACCCATTGATTCCATTCCAACCCAGTAAGCCGAACTCACCTAATCCCGCAACCCAATAATTCCGTTCCAACCCAGTAAGCCGAACTCACCTAATCCCGCAACCCATTAATTCCGTTCCAACCCAGTAAGCCGAACTCACCTAATCCCGCCACCCATTGATTCCATTCCAACCCAGTAAGCCGAACTCACCTAATCCCGCCACCCATTAATTCCGTTCCAACCCAGTAAGCCGAACTCACCTAATCCCGCCACCCATTGATTCCATTCCAACCCAGTAAGCCGAACTCACCTAATCCCGCCACCCATTGATTCCATTCCAACCCAGTAAGCCGAACTCACCTAATCCCGCCACCCATTAATTCCATTCCAACCCAGTAAGCCGAACTCAACTAAGCCCGCCACCCATTAATTCCATTCCAACCCAGTAAGCCGAACTCACCTAATCCCGCCACCCATTAATTCCGTTCCAACCCAGTAAGCCGAACTCACCTAATCCCGCAACCCATTAATTCCGTTCCAACCCAGTAAGCCGAACTCACCTAATCCCGCCACCCATTGATTCCATTCCAACCCAGTAAGCCGAACTCACCTAATCCCGCCACCCATTGATTCCATTCCAACCCAGTAAGCCGAACTCACCTAATCCCGCCACCCATTAATTCCGTTCCAACCCAGTAAGCCGAACTCACCTAATCCCGCAACCCATTAATTCCGTTCCAACCCAGTAAGCCGAACTCACCTAATCCCGCCACCCATTAATTCCGTTCCAACCCAGTAAGCCGAACTCACCTAATCCCGCCACCCATTGATTCCATTCCAACCCAGTAAGCCGAACTCACCTAATCCCGCCACCCATTGATTCCATTCCAACCCAGTAAGCCGAACTCACCTAATCCCGCCACCCATTAATTCCATTCCAACCCAGTAAGCCGAACTCAACTAAGCCCGCCACCCATTAATTCCGTTCCAACCCAGTAAGCCGAACTCACCTAATCCCGCCACCCAGTAATTCCAACCCAACCCAGTAAGCCGAACTCACCTAATCCCGCCACCCATTAATTCCGTTCCAACCCAGTAAGCCGAACTCACCTAATCCCGCAACCCATTAATTCCGTTCCAACCCAGTAAGCCGAACTCACCTAATCCCGCCACCCATTGATTCCATTCCAACCCAGTAAGCCGAACTCACCTAATCCCGCCACCCATTGATTCCATTCCAACCCAGTAAGCCGAACTCACCTAATCCCGCCACCCATTGATTCCATTCCAACCCAGTAAGCCGAACTCACCTAATCCCGCCACCCATTAATTCCGTTCCAACCCATTAAGCCGAACTCACCTAATCCCGCCACCCATTAATTCCGTTCCAACCCAGTAAGCCGAACTCACCTAATCCCGTCACCCATTAATTCCGTTCCAACCCAGTAAGCCAAACTCACCTAATCCCGCCACCCATTGATTCCATTCCAACCCAGTAAGCCGAACTCACCTAATCCCGCCACCCATTGATTCCATTCCAACCCAGTAAGCCGAACTCACCTAATCCCGCCACCCATTGGATTATAGTTTCTATTAACTCGAAAGATATCACGACGTTCCTTAACAAACTGATTAAAACCTCCGGCGATGTACTGTCTGTCCCCATGGCAATGCCCGGGACAGGGGTCGCCCTTAGCAACGCAGGTATCCAAGCGGCAACCAATGGGATCACCGGAACCCCATCGGCCGCTAACTCGATTACATTACCGACTGCGGAGCTGAGATACTTGGAGGTCTTATGGGAGACCTTCACTGTCTGGTGTTTGCAGAGACAGAGGATAGTCTGCAGACCTATTCGGGAAAGCAATGGGTTGCTATGGTTACCCAGGTACTTACTGACCACCTTTACTAACTCGGCGGCCACTTCCGGTTTCAGTTTGACCGATGCGGACAGCTGACCTACAAGCATGTAGTTAGCTAGTCTGTGTGGGAGGTGGGGGGACCGAAACCCGATTAATAGGGCGGGAAGGAGGGTAGCCATAACCACTGGGGAGAAACCGAGGGAGAGACAACCAATCAGAGTACTCGAGTAGAGCTTAGCCCATAGATCGTTGTGTTCGTCTGACAGCCGCAAGGCGGCGTCCTGTTGGGCTGCTCCTATAAGGAATGCGAGTAGACGGGGGTTGTCCCGGGTCTGTACGATCAGAGAGTGTCTAGCCAGCGGTGTGGAGGTCTCCTGTACGGGTCGCAACCACGCCCACGGTCGAGATAATTTCCTCGGGAGGTTGAGCAGTTGGACCACGGCCACGAATATTCGCGACTCGTGATGTGGCAGACAGCACTTCATCAGCGAGTCTACGTTGAATTGGTGGACGTAAAAGCGACGGATCAGCCATTCCAATACTTTCTGAGCCGGTCGAAGATGAAAATGCGGGGATAACAGCAGGAGGAAGTCGTCCAACGATTTGTTTAACTCTTCGTTTGATTCTTTGGATTCAACTGTTCGTTCAAAGTTCTTAGCGGATTCGCTGAATAGAACCGCCTCGAAGGATTCCAACCGAGTGTCGATGTTTATCAGTTGGAGAAATCCGTTGTGGCCGAGGGCGAATATCGTTTCGCGATCGATTCTCGCAGCCTCGTCCCGTTTGTAAACGAGCGAGGGAACCTCCTTCAATGCGGAGTCGCTACGCAACGTAGCCGCGCTCGGTATTGCCAGCTGCTTCAGCTGACTGGAGAGTGATGTCGCCATATCGACGACAGTTAGAAACGCGCGCGTGCGAGCGAAATTATAATGTTTAGGCCTAACAGCCTAACCCCTAATGAACAGTCGCATTCAATGGAGGTCAAGAATCGATTGCCTTTAAGACTTATAACGTCCTGCAGTTGGTCAGCTGATCACGATGGTTCAGCAATATGAAAGGATGGTCAGAAAGATGGCTGCCGCTGCCGTCAGCCGAGCCGATGACTGGATGATAAATCGCACTTCGAACTGTCGAAAGACTAGCGTTTTGTGTTTATGCTGTTAGAGAGGCCCGTTGCGTTGATAGCCTACTTGTTTGATATACTGGTCAGCCGGTATAGCCGGATACATGACCGAACGTAATCAGGATCGAATGTAACATAGTTATTACGTATCGAACGTAACCGCAATTATGTTACTTTGGATCCTATAACCATGTTACATTCGATCTACAAATTACTAAGCTCGAATATAACATTGCCATTTGCAGATTTAAAGGAGCAGGGTTTTGGGGGAACCAAAACAATAAACGAAAGTTAACACACTGACACATGTTACAAGATTATGCAGGTTACCGGGTACATAATTGGGTCTTTGTTTTGTACTCACCAACACCAAACCGTTTCTTCCTGTAAATAAACGAAGCATTTCATCGGTTAACTCCTGAAATCAAAACACAACTGAAATAAATGGCAATGTTACAATCGAGCTTAGTAATTTGTAGATCGAATGTAACATAGGCCTAGTTATAGACTGATAGAATCCAATGTAACATAATTGAGGTTACGTTCGATTCGTAAAAACTATGTTACATTCGATCCTGATTACGTTCGGTCTGTCACCCGGTATAGCCTACCTGCCAACTGATACCGGTACTAGCACTAGGATCTGACAATCTGAGGCTAGTTGCTAGTACCGGTACTGTAGTACAGTACTACAGTAGTATTCTGCCCGAATTCCAATGCTGCAATCTGCAGATCTGGAAATGTCCGAATACTGAATGTCAGAATGACAACAATCATATCTCACCTCCAGACCTCCCCAACCTGAATAAGTCGGTCAATCATGGATAAAATGGAACCAAACTTTGTACACATGTAGTGACAAGTCCCTAAAAGGTGCCACCCTGCTCCATAGCGCGGGAAATTCAAATGATTGAAAGACATGTAATTTGTACTGGAAAGGGTGGCAGATCAGATCTGCCACCTATATTTTGGCGGTAAATTCAAATCTGTTTTAACATTGAATATATGAATAGAGTAAGACTAATGTACGGTAATTCATTGAATCAGAATCAATTATTTCTTATCGGTTTAACTCACTCATCCGTTATTGTTGTTGTTTTATCTATTCTGGGACTTCCAGCAGCACGTGAATAAATAAACCAGCACGTTAACTAATCTGGGGCTTCGAGCAGCACGTGACCAACTAAGCTGACTGGTTAACTAGTCCGGGACTTCGAGCACCACGTGAACAACTAAGCTGACTGGTTAACTAGTCTGGGGGTTCGAGCACCACGTGAACAACTAAGCTGACTGGTTAACTAGTCCGGGACTTCGAGCAGCACGTGAACAACTAAGCTGACTGGTTAACTAGTCTGGGGGTTCGAGCAGCACGTGAACAACTAAGCTATTGGACTTCGAGCAGCACGAGACCCAGTGAATTGATATATTTTTGGCGGTTAAATGCTAATTACAGAATTATAATATATTAATTACCATTACAAACTGTACACAGTGTGTGCTGCAGTATGTACGTGGGTACGTACTATAAGGTCAAGGAGCTAGAGCAGTAGACTTCATACTGTAAATTTCTTACTGTAATGGGGTAGTAGCTACTGCTACTGCATGTGTTGTTTGCGCTTTTAAGACCTTTGACAGTTTAACCTGCCAAATTAGGATGTCTTTTAGATGATATATATTCTTTAGCTTATGACGAGTATTTGATACACTACATTAGCCGAAGCCAGTCTATGCGCAATCATTCACCCGTTGGATATACCCGGGAGACTGAGTTCGGAGCTTAATGATTGATGGTGTAAGCCTACTGTATTATTCGACTGATCGTAATATATAATCTCTGACAAATATTATTCACTTTCGGGAAATATTAACAGTTCCTTTAGGACGTGGCGCTCTAAATATGTAAACAGAGTTATGACTTAAACTAGACACAACGAAAAGGCTATAGATTTACGTATATGGCACATTCTTTAGGAGATGCTTTGTTATCAATTACAATCATACACAATGCTGCACAATACTGCACACTAATCTGCCGACCTTCACTAAATTTGGTCACGTATAAAGAGAGCAACATACAATTTATGTCGGGCATATGAAATAGCATTAGATTCACTTCAAACCACTTAACATAGGTCGCAATCGTTTATCTGTAACCGGTCTCTCTAACCTTTAGTATATCAAGAAGGTGGGGTATCTGACTATTGATCAGTATTCCGATATAATATTTCATCAACCAATATAATGAATAACCGACAGTAAAAGCAGTAAAGTTAAGGTATGATTCGGTTTGTTGAGTAAGTAAGTAGATAACAGATATACGTTCTATAATTAAGCCTACTAATGTAAAGCTAAAGAATGCGGATATACGGAGGTGCCAAAAGCCGATGTTCTTAGGCTCTGGGCAAAAACATAACACTGAACTACTGAGTTTCTGTATCCAACTCCAACACAGAGTCAAAAAACGCTCTGATTGGTCAACCGAACAACGAGAGAACAAAGAAACAAAGAAATGTCGACGTGGCAATATCAGCTGTTAGCCGTCGTCATGGTAGCGACACTGTTTTCAAGAGTATCTAGCTTATCGCGTCACGAGATTGCGGATTATGTCCTCTAAAGTACAAATACAGAAGAAATGACTTTTATGTCCTCTAAAACACCAGTACAGTAAGGACACGGCCTTTTTATGCCTGGTAAACCAACTACAGAGTACTTTAAGGGAAAATAACCGGTTAATTACGCAAAAGCTTTTACATGTGCAGTAGGCCTACAGACATTTTATCTTATTTAGGTCCACTAAGAAATATTGCGTAGTGTAATTCATAAGAAATATATACAGCTGTACAGCAGAGAATTGATAGTAAAATATATCGCAGGTAGGCCTACTGTAATAACAATAGGCGTATAATGCCTCTGCCTATACTGCTATATTTTGTCTATGACATATAATATGATAAAATATTATTATGAATGAACATTCTTATTCTTAGTAACTCGTGACAAAATACAATGCGCTTCAGAAACTGTAATCCTAAATGCGGAACTTAAACCGAAACAGGGAATAGTCTGATAGTAGAATGTGGACTTTGTAGTGACACATTTGGCAGTCAGTGCGATATAATTTCTCATGTACAAGCAAATCACGGTATTGCATGTTCAGTACAAACGGTAATTCGGTTATTCAACAATTAACAAACGGTTACTCAACGTCCATTTTTAGTTATTAGCGTGACGGTAATACAAATTACGCAAAGTGAACCTATACTACATTCACAATTTTCTATTCATTCACTAAATATAACGAAAATTGAACGTTAATTTAATCCATGGTACGTTCAGTGAACTATATTTGCTACCTGGGTTACTCTATTCATTCATATATTCAATGTTAAAACAGATTTGAATTTACCGCCAAAATATAGGTGGCAGATCTGATCTGCCACCCTTTCCAGTACAAATTGCATGTCTTTCAATAATTTGAATTTCCCGCGCTATGGAGCAGGGTGGCACCTTTTAGGGACTTGTCATGTAGTGTAAAGGTAAAGGTGTATCAATGGTTTATAAATTCTACATACAGACAGTCTTCTACAGTTCCTCTGTCTGCCGCTAGGGGGGCGAATTTACGGAAACGTAAAAATAGCTGTAATTATAGAACCAACCATCAGATTCATCTGAAATTTGGTAGCAGTAACATACATACGAGCATTCCATAATTACAAATTCTACACACAGACAGCTGAACAGACTGTTACAGACTGTTTAGATGGCCTTGGTCATATCTCATCTCACAATACTGACAATACTACCTGACTACTAGTAGTACTACTGTACTACACGGTGGGGCTGAACCAACGTTTTATAAAATAAAAATGCCCAAACTAACTGATTTCATTTTTTGGTATACTTCAACACCCTGGTTCCGACCCTGATATTTTTTAAATCTTTTGCTGGTGTCTTTTTCTTAAAATTACTAAATAAATTAGTAATACTATTTATAATAATGCTATATATATTATAAAAAATGCCCAGACCAAATTACAGTATAGCATTTATCGAGAATTTCAATCAACCTGATTTTGAATCTGTTAATTTTATAATATTTCGTCGGTGTCTTTTAGAGTAATTAAATAAATTAAATATTAAATAATATTAATATTATATTAGCAAACTGGCTAATATATTCAATTGTAGTGAAGTCAACTTACCGTATTGTTATTGCATTGATATTAGTATCATTTGAACCGCAATGGTCGATTTAGTGGGGGTAGACATCACCATCAAAACAATGGTCGAGTTATTGCTTCTCGAGATATCGGTCAAAATGTGAGCACTGACTCACATAAATGAGCACATAACTTCAGCAATTTAATATCAATATATTACTATATCACTAAAAATATCAATTTTTTTTATACTACTATTGTTTTGATGGAGTCTACAACTACTAATTCCACCATTGCGGTTCAAATAAGCATATTCCCTAAGTCTGTTATTTATGTCGAAGTCTGATTTTTAGTGATATGGTTATATATTGCATTAACTACAGTAGCTTACCTTAGTGTAATTTAGGTTAAGTCAGCGCTCACATTTTGACCGATATCTCGAGAAGTAATAACTCTACGTATCTCTACGTATATGTCAACAGCCACTAAATCGACCATTGCGGTTCGAATGATACTAATATCAGTGCAATAGGAGTAAGAGAAGTTGATATTCATTACAATTGAGTATTAGGCAGTTCTGCTATATAATATTAATATATTTAATATTATTTTAGAATATTATTACTCTAAAAGACACCGACAAAATATTATAAAATTAACATATTCGGAACCAGGTTGATTAAAAGTCTCGAAAAATGCTATAATTTTGTCTGGGCACTATTGACTTTAGTTTATTGTTTTGCTTAGAATACCGACCAGTGTAACCTGCTCCTTTCCCTATTTGTAATTTAAGAGTGAGACAAAATATTATTTCACCGAGATTGGATTTGCGTCAAGCCTCCACCCCCCCCCCCCCCCCCCCACCCCCCCCCCCTCCCTGTCTCAAATCAATAGAAAATAATTAATGTATCTTTGAGGGCACGGATCCATCTCCATTTTTCCACTAAAAAAAGGTTCCACCTTGGTGTAGTGGTTGCATTGAATTCACATCTCCCGTAGGTCGTGGGTTCGATCCTCACATGGGTCAGGGCGGTTTTCGTTTCGGCTCGAATGCTTTAAAGGGACCAGACAGGGCGCATCTCTGTCTTGCATCCTTAAGTGGTAGCTAAATGAGTACTGGAGTTTCCTCTGGGGAGTAAAGTTCTGGGGGGACCGCACTGGAAATAAGTCGTCAGACTTTGTGCGTAATCCCAGGCCTAGTGGCCGAAGAAAATTTACTTTAATAAAATTTACTACTTAAATTTACTTAAAACTTTTTTTACTTAACTTTGCTGTTTGTTACAGGACGAAATAATATCTGAAAGTGTACCTTCTGCCATTTCGTATTACTATTGTTTACAATCCTTTCGGCCTGATACGTGACATATTTATTTTCTAGGCCCACGCCACATAGGTTAATATTTACAAAGTAGATAATATTATTCATTGAGTTGAAGCTGTGTGTATAATATAATCATGATATTGATTCTTTGTTTCCCTCCCAGACCTACTGTACAGTAACGAATGACTGGTACAAACTAGTGTAACAGAACTTTATTTATTATACTTGCCACATGCTCTCCACCAACTCACACTCCAACACATTGGGTATTACTACTATACTACTGTAACTCTAAATAATATAATAACTCAAGCTTAAAAATGCTCTAATTACCTCAAACAATAAAATATAATAAGTTGTACAAAGAAATACTCTTATTAGTTACATTTTAAATTATTTATTTACTGAATGTTACTTTAGGCATACTTGTTTGCGCTTTTGAAGACCTTTGACAGTTTAACCTGCCAAAATTAGAATGTCTTTTAGATGATATATATTCTTTAGCTTTATGACGAGTATTTGATACACTACATTAGCCGAAGCCAGTCTATGCGCAATCATTCACCCGTTGGATATACCCGGGAGACTGAGTTCGGAGCTTAATGATTGATGGTGTAAGCCTACTGTATTATTCGACTGATCGTAATATATAATCTCTGACAAATATTATTCACTTTCGGGAAATATTAACAGTTCCTTTAGGACGTGGCGCTCTAAATATGTAAACAGAGTTATGACTTAAACTAGTCACAACGAAAGGGCTATAGATTAACGTATATGGCGCATTCTTTAGGAGATGCTTTGTTATCAGTTACAATCATACACAATGCTGCACAATACTGCACACTAATCTGCCGACCTTCACTAAATTTAGTCACGTATAAAGAGAGCAACAGACAATTCATGTTGGGCATATGAAATAGCATTAGATTCACTTCAAACCACTCAACATAGGTCGCAATCGTTTATCTGTAACCGGTCTCTCTAACCTTTAGTATATCAAGAAGGTGGGGTGTCTGACTATTGATCAGTATTCCGATATAATAATTCATCAACAAATATAACGAATAACCAACAGCAAAAGCAGTAATGTAAGATATGAATTGCATAGATACGTATGATAAGATTGTAATTAACTCGATAACAGATATACGTTCTATAATTAAGCCTACTAATGTAAAGCTAAAGAACGCTGATATACGGAGGTGCTAAAAGCCGATGTTCTTAGGCTCTGAGCAAAAACATAACACTGAACTACTGAGTTCTGTATACACCTCCAACACAGAGACAAAAAACGCTCTGATTGGTCAACCGAACAACGAGAGAACAAAGAAACAAAGAAACGTCGACGTGGCAATATCAGCTGTTAGCCGTCGTCATGGTAGCGACACTGTTTTCAAGAGTATCCAGCTTATCGCGTCACGAGATTGCGGATTATGTCCTCTAAAGTACAAATACAGTACAAATACAGAAGAAATGACTTTTATGTCCTCTAAAACACCAGTACAGCAAGGACACGGCCTTTTTATGCCTGGCAAACCAACTACAGAGTACTTTAAGGGAAAATAACCGGTTAATGACGCAAAAGCTTTTACACCGCTCCCAGAAAATGGGATTTAAGTCTATAAAATATAACAAATCACAGTTTCTAAAATATAAAGATACTCTAAACAGTTAGTCTTTCTTACGCAGACGGCGTTTACGCAGTTTTTTGAGGCTAGCAAGAGTCCTTTTCTCTTTGGGGCGAGCCACTTTACTAGGAGGGCTATAAATCCTGGGTGAAGGGTGCAATATGATTGCATCAGAAGGTGTAGGATTATGGTCGGGGTATCCGCCGTTTCGATATGCTTCTCCTCGAGCTGATTTTCCTCCGCTCGTAGCTGGATACGTTCATCCAAAAACTCTCGCAGAGAATGGGGTTGTCTAAGTTCGATATCTTCTTAGAGATTCTGGATTTCACAATCGAACTGAGATAAAGACAATTCGTTTATCGCTTGGACTTGCTGTTACAACTTACGTTTATCTGAACAAACGCAGGTTTCCTTTCTGATCTTTGTAGAATAGCGTTTAACTCGTTTGGTACAACGTTCTCCGCCACTTTGGTGACAGGTTATATCGTGTTAAGCCGGGACGATGGTAAGGGTTAAACGGCGATATTAAATGTCCGCGTCCCAATTCGGCTAGGTAGAATGGGCTAATATCTAGGAAGCCCACAACTGGGGTGCCACCGACTAATTGTTCAGGTAACACTAGATCTTTGAGCAGTGAGTACAGCTCGGGAGGATCCGTCATACTAATAGGATCAAGAGTCTGAAGTCTCACTAGGGAATGAGGAGCTCTGATCGAGTATTCCGAAACTCTGATCATTGGTTTATTTAAGGATCGTCTGAGTCGAACGAGCGTAGGTGATACATCGAACAAGTTTCGCTCGAAACTCCCGTAAGTATAGCGAGTAAAACCGTGTTTAAAGCAACGTCTCCGCGGATGTTTATGTCTTTCCGTTTGTTGGTTGGGTCTTGGGCATTCATCGCAATAATACCAACGACGCACGTCTTGTAGGGGAGACGCGAGTGATCTTTCTCCAGTCTTACAATATTCCTCCATCCGTTCGAAGCTATCCGGTACAACAGGTAGCGATCGATCGGCGGTAAGATACATCATAGTGGAATAGAGCCGTTTGAGTTCTACCATGCGGTCATGATGTATACCTTGAGGATATCGAGTTTCTAGATTCTGTTGACTGGTAATATCGAGATAGGTTTCTCTCAAGAATTCCAGGTATTTGGTGGAGTCGCTGCGTTTATCCGGCATTTCGACATCTGCACTTTCGAGTCGGTTTCGAATAGAATTTTCGTGTTCGAGTCTCAGTTTATCGTTCCGCTTCCGCTGGGTATGATATTTAAATAAACCATTTCCCTTTGGTGTCTATATCGTTCGTATCGTGTAGGTCGATAGGATGACCAGTAGTTAAGAAGTCCACATACGTACCATTACGATGCGTATAGCGAGCGGTGAATTTTCTATAGTCCAACTCACGCGTGAGCTTCTCTTGGGACATTGGCGGTTCGATATAACGACCATCGTCCTCCGCAGCAGTTGGACCAGCGTCGCCGCGTATCAAGCTATCAACAAACGCTTGTAAAGGTAGAGTATATCGCTCCCTGATACCAAGATCATCTTCTATCAACTCAATCATATCTGCTATATAAGTTTATCCATATTATAATGAGTTTATATTTAGGCGAGCGGGCGTCGCTGCCTACCCCTCTCTGCCCCCGGACAGTGCGAGATCCTCAGCGCTGGTGTACTTTCGCCGATGTGCCTATCGCCAACGTCGTAGCTGCACAACGACTACAACAACCAGCACGAGCCACTCCACCGTCCGTCCCAAAGGCTTAGATATACTTCAGGTTCTTACTGGAGAGTTAGGGTTACTTTCACAATTGCGACTCGCTACTGTAAACACACCTTAGTAGTAACATTCACCTACAAACGCACAAATTCCACGTAACAGTCACAAATGGTACACATTCTATCACACATTCGGGTCATTTGTCCGTTAGTCAAGTGCCTTCCAGAATGTCACGTTGTTATTATGTATTCTTGGATACTAGCGGTGTGCTATTTATTCCGTATGCTATTCAATACGCATGCTTTCTATTGTTCTTTTAACTCACTTCTAATTCTAGCGTGGTTGTTGCCATGGTGACATTATGGAAAGCTAGCGGTAGAATTAGGGTAATTCTCATGCATACAGATCTGGGATGCTATTTAATAGTAATTCTTTAATTGTCAATATCCTCTTTATATATGATTTTATGAATTTTATCGGCTATTGACTACACATTGGAGATTCTCGCACACAAATACACTTAATAGAGTGAATCTCCGCTCCCATGATCTATTAATTAATGGAATTTTGGGAATGTTATAAATTGCATAAAATGACAATTTATTAAATTCATTGAAATATATGAATTTAAATTTATTCCCGTGAAATTTTATTATTTGATGTTAAATTGACACAATTTGATTCCAGAGCATGTCTGGGGACATAGGATCCTTGATTCTATGAATTTGTCCTTTTAAGAGTATCGGTAAGTGCTACGATATCTTAATCGACTAGAATTTTAAAGGATCTGATATTTGACAGATTTTTGTAAATATTAATAATTAATATTTAGGATGGGCACCAGTTTATTCCAGAACTTGTCTGGGGACGTTAACCACTGATTCTAGAATTTGTCTTTCAAGTATATCGGTGGGTGCCGCGATATCTTAATCGACTAGAATTACAGATGGTCAAAGGGTTTAACAGATTTATTTTGCGTTATACGCTACTGTTAAAGGGACATCACGCTACTATATGTATTATTTAATATACGGTATGAGAGCAATATCGCACGAAGCAATGTCAGTGTGAAGAGGCAAGTCGTTTCCAAGGTCTACCCAGAGCTTGGTTTAGCCGAGACACGAGGATCTGAACTTTGCATTCCTAATACTCTGCCTACCAATAATACTTAAATATAGTAGTGGCTTTATTGTACTTTAATAAGTACGGACATTTCATCTTACTGTAGTCACGTATTTATAATATAATACGGGCAGTAAGGAAAGAGAAAAAGAATTATTTCTCGCCGTCGCACTAAATATATAATATACGTAATTAAATAATAAACGCGAATATATATTGCACTAATCTACTAAATAATCTCTAAAATACCATACTACTAAATAAAATTAAATAAAACGATTAAAATAAAATTACATAATAATACATACATAAATATAAAAATAAAAAATAATATAAAATAATAGAGTCACACACCCACTCCATATGTTGTTACGTTATGGAGTCCCTAGATGTTTGAAGGATTAGGGAGGTGGTCGTGGGAAGAGAATCTTGCCTTCCACAGTTTCCGGAGAGTCCTCCATTCCCTTCCGGTAAACACAAACGACCGACTGGGTGATTGAGTCGCTGCATCCCGAATACAATTCCAGGTTTCCTCTTCGTCCTGGAATAGTGACGATAGAAACATCGCTCTAGGTACACGACGGCCTTACAAAGCCGATTCCAGGAGCTATAGTGGTCCGTCGCTCCCTGCAGGAGAGGTGAGAGTCCCTGCGAGACGTCTGATGTTCCAGAGCTCCAATCGCTCTCTCTGATCTTCATGAAGGATCCACTCGCGGTGGGGAGGTCCAGATCCACGGCGTCGTCCCTGGCAATATGTAATACCGACAGATCTATCCCGGGTTCAAATAACTCCGATCCACCCGTCCGGGTTTTAGGTTTGACTTTCTCCGCTCCCTTGGCTGGTCTAATCTCAGTCGGAGTAAGATGGGGAGGCCATTCATCCTCCTTACTCAGGAAGTCGGGTTCACCTAACCGGTCTGTAGTATCTGTCAGTTCTTGAGGAGTTGCTCCTCTGGAAGCGATGTCAGTTGGATTAAACTTCTTGGGGCAATATCTCCATTGATCTACATTGGAGCTAATATCGTCATTATCTGAGGAGTATGGTGTTCCCTCAGTTGGGTCGTCTCCCTCACTAGTATCATCTTCCCATTCACTCACCTGGCAGACGCGATCTTGAAGCAGTCTTTCTCTGAGCGTTCTTCGGGAAGGTCCAGTAAGGTACCAACCTACTCTAGTTCTTACCGCATAGGTCTGAAGTGGTTGCGGTTGAGCAGGTCGTTTCTCCAATGTCTCCAGCGCCTCATGCGCGTTTTGACCGATTAATATTTGTACTCCAGGATAATCGGTGTCGAATCTAGGAATGTTAAGTTGTTGGGCATGATCATCTTCGTCCCAATTATAAGGTTCCACTTGGGTGGTAGCGAAGTTCTTTATTGCCACCATTTTGACTGACCTTATACTGTGTTCTCCTAGTTTATCCTGTGGAGTGGACAACTCACCTATATAATAGTCGGCAGCCACAGCAGATTTCCAAACCTGCATGATCCCTGACATGTTTAGCTTGGTTCGGAACTTGGGTTGTCCAGCAAAGATGTCTTCGGCTAGTTCTTTATCGATGAATGTTCCTGTGCTGCCGGAGTCCAGGAGGGCGTTCACTATATAGCTCTTCTGAGGTCCGTGGACCCGTAACTGGACTACAGGAAATTCTCGGATTCCTACATTTGAAGTTGGCGCTTTCCAAGATTGTTGTTGATCTGAAGTAGTTAGGGTGAGGTCGCTGTCTGTGTCTTTCTCATACATGAGTGCTCGATACACTGCGGTGGTGTTTATTAAGTAACAGGATTCGTTTTGGTCGGAGAATTCGTCCGTATAGAATCCTTCCATCTCAGAACTTGGTCAGTGTCGTTCACATCACTGAATTGGACATGTAGTTGTTCGGACTCACTTACCTGACTCGGGCTGCTTCGTTCGAATTCAGTGTGCAACAAGATATGATGTTTTGCACCGCACTTTGCACACCTTGCGTCGGAGTAACAGGTTCGCCGTTGGTGTCCTCGTCTGAGGCAATTATAACACAACCGCTTATCCCACATGACTTCCCGTCTCTCTTTTAATGATTTCTTTAAGAATTCATCGCACATATTCAAGCGGTGGGGCCCGTCGCACAGCACACATTTGGGTTTGATGTTACTTACTTTAACCTGTGCTGTGTGGTGCACACTTGTTCTTTCCTCGGGCTTTCTTACATGAATTCTCTTGGGAGACGTAGGAGGGGTTTTTCTTACCGGTTCTCTTCTGTCATTGGGTCGAGACTTGAATTTACTTACCTGATCTTTAGGCGTTTTATTGACATAATAAGATCTTTCAGTGTCTTTCCCGCTGTCCTCTCCTTGAGAAGTCTGGCTTTCGCCGTCGTCTGTATAACACACTGGTGTTACCCTTCTCCTAGAAACGGGTTTCTCACTTACCTTGTTTTCCAGTGTCTTCTCTCTGGACTGCCTTAGGAGCTGTAATTTCACTTCTCCATCTAAGAATGACATGAGATCAGCCATGGTAGGGTCTCGTCGTTGTTGTTCCATCATATATAACACTTTCTTATCCCAGCGTGTACCTACTCCACCCTTCGGCAAAGTAGAAGCCACTGCTCTATAACCATAGCACTCTGATACTCATGAGACTTACCTAGCCAATCTAATTGTCTGCAGATCTCCTGAATCTCATCGGAAAACTCTATAATCCCGCTGCTAATAAACTTTCGGGGCGCTACTAACTTTGCATACAAATACCCAGCTATGTTATTCCTATTACCATACCTGATGTTTAGTGTATCCCAAACTTGTCTTAATCCGTCTGGATGTCCAATAAACTTTAACGCCATTGACTTGGGAGGTCCTTCCAAACATTCGATGAGGAATCTAAGTTTCTCTCCATTAGATAGTACAGAGTTCTGTATGTTATCTTTGTAATATTCATTAAAAGGTAACCATTTCATCTCATCTCCATTGAACTTGACGATCTCTCCAACCTTTACCGCTTGTCGGGCTTCGGTTCTAGCCATTTGGCGTATAAAACTTTCTTGAGCCATCGTATTATTGAATAGAGAATTATCGGTATATAAGTTTCTCGGATTATTATCAAGTCTAGATGAGATATCATTATCAACAGGTTTATAATTACCCTTAATAGGGTTTACTATAGGAGTTTCTACTTCGCTAGCAGTATAGATGCGTGTAGGCTCCACACCTTGCGCATGGGATACTTCAGACCTAACGGGTTGACACATTGTTACAGGGGGTGGTGGTATACCCTTTTGTGTGTTCACTAATTTATCGCGTTCTAACGCGATACTTTGTTGCACCTTTTGCAACTCTAACCTACTTTCCCTTACTGTTCCCTTGAGCTGCTGGACAGTCTCTTCCATTTCCCGGACCTGCTGAGAGGAGCACAAACAGTGTTCCCTCAGCTGCTCGAGCAGGAGACCCATCTCCCGTCGTCCCTCAGCTACCCACTCAACCGCCGAAGCGGGAGTCGCCAACGTTGTAGCGGGCGAGCGAGAGACGACGGGCGATAAATTCTTAATATCTCGCTCGGCGTCCAGGATGGGTTCGGACTTGGGAACAGTCCTACTGGGCACAGGTAGTTTAGTACTGTGCAAAGGGAATCTAGAGGTGGTTTCTGGGAGCACAGGTGTCTCTAGCACCGAAGGGGTGTCTTCGAGAACAGGCCTAATTATTTCAGGCTCATCTGTTATAGTAGGGAGTCTTTCTACTGTAATAATTTGGTCTGTGGGTTCTGTACCACAGAGAGTTCTGTAATACGCTAGATAGTCTGCACTATCCAGATGCATTCTCACCTCAGGAGGTACCCTCCGCTTGAGCATCCGTCTACGTCCGCTTGAACGAGATTTATTACCTCTACCTTCGGGATCTCTTATATCACCTTCATCGGAGGAGGAAAATCCCTGTCTTCCGATTTGTCTCCTCAAGTCTGCTTCTGCCACTGCCTCTGCCGCTTTTCTTTCCGCTTCTGCTGTTGCCATTGCTTCTGCCACCTTCCTTTCAAGACACTGTCCAAGTCTAATTTTGTTTGTACAGTTGAATGCCTACTGCTATATTACAGTTAAAGCCAGTCTAGTAATTCAGTATCACTGCTAGCCTAGTAATTAATTACCGATACTGCTACTCAGTGTAGCGTGATATATATAATATATTAGAATACCGGTATGCTTATAGTATATATAAGTATTATTACAGACTAGGTTTATCACAGAATACCGGTATAATTTTAGCACAAATATATATAAATATATAATAGGCCTATCGGGAATACCGGTATACAGCTTACAGTTTGTAGTATATATAATTCTGGACTAGAATTAATTACAAGTACCGGTATAATTTCAGCCTAAATTTATAGAAATAAAGATAATAGGCCTATCGTAAATACCGGTATGCAGTTTACACTTATAGTGTATATATACAGTCCCAATCCCAATAAACATTAACTTGGTCATTTTGGCGGCCAAAACGACCAAAATGGCCAAATATAAATTGCGGCATTCATGAAAGGAACTTCTGAGGCAAGTTGGCTTGTCAATCACAGCCAGTGAATAGAGGCTGAGTGTAAGTAAAGCCCAGGATGTTGGCAGATAGAAAACCGCACTGGAGGTAGACCATTGCCATTGGTTAGCTGTATGCTATTGTAATACAAAGAGAGCGGCAGGATAAAGAGAAATGCCGACCTCGCTAATAATGGGCTGGTCCCACAGGTCACTTTAAGGTAGGTGGTACAGTAGGTACTACAGTTTACATGTTCAAGGGCGCCAGTCCCTAGTCGCTAGCCCATAGTCTGTCATGGAGTTCCTGTAGTAGTTTTAGACGCTTTCACTCAGTATCCTAGTGTCCAGGAAGTTGGGAGTTGAGTGTGGGTGGCCCCCACGCAACACCGCAGTGTCGGGTGACTACAAAACAAAGACCAACGACCCAAATAATAAAGACCTGTACAAATACAAAACACATGTGTTAACTTTCTTTTATTGTTTTGGTTCCCCAACACGCCTCTGTAACCTGCTTCTTTACTAACCTGCTCCTTTAAATGGCAATGTGACCTCACTCTCTCTGGCAATGGGACCTAAAGCTCTTTGGAACCTAACGCTCTTTGGGACGTAACGCGACTTTACCTCTTTGTTTTGTACAGGTCACAATGAGCGTTATGTACCATTGCTATTTAAAGGAGCAGGTTAGTAAAGGAGCAAGTTACAGAGGCGTGACGGGGGATTCAAAACAATTAACGAAAGTTAACACATGTAACAAGATTATGCAGGTCTTTATAATTGGGTCTTTGTTTTGTAGTCACCCCGCAGTGTCCGCGAATTATACATTGTAAAAAAATATTTAAAAAAATTTTTATTATAAAAAAAAATATTATTGAAATTAATTTCCGAAATTAACATCCCTAAATTAATTTATGGACGTCCATTAATTAGTTATTTCATTACGATTCTGATTGGTTGATAGATTAATTTTGGGACGTCCATAAATTAATTTCGAGACGTCCATAAGTTAATTTCGGGACGTCCATAAATTAATTTCGGGACGTTCAGATTATTATACATACTCCTCCTTTAACGAAGCCCCATTCAACTCCTTTTATAAGACTGTATACTCTATCAATGCCTCAGTGGGCGGACTCCAGTACTGCAAGGCTCAGCGCCGGGTAAGTTAACAATCTGTCAATAATAACAATGAAAGCGAGCCGACATTTAGTCAGATCCACCAAATGGATGGCCAAGGAGACTGAATGTCTGGACTTAGCTGATTCGAGTTAAATCGCTTCGCCAAAACGACCAAGTAGCCCATAGGAATACACTACATTTTTTTGGTGATTTTGGTCATTTTGGCCGCCAAAACGACCAAGTTAATGTTTATTGGGATTGGGACTGTATAAGTATAATTACAAACTAGAATTAATTACAGAATACCGGTATGATTTTAACCTAAAATTTATAGAAATAAATATAATAAGCCTATTGTAAATACCGGTATATCAATTATTTTAAATAACTGAATTTCTGAATTTTAAGGGTTACTTGGTTACTTTACTTACTTTATTACCGTTATTTGAGCAGTAGTCCAACTGATATGGAGACCTAATTGTTGTATGGCAGGCCTACTATTTATAAATCGTTTGAGTTGATTTATAATATATATATACCCGTTTTAATGGGTTTTGTCAATGTTTGAAATAAATGTTATTATTTCTGGGGAGTAATCACTACACAAAGCGGTGCGCTTTCAGTGAAGTGTTACTTATAGGACACTAAAACAAATAATTCTAATTTACCTAAGTTACTTAATACTACAAATTACGTACAATTCGGGTGAGATCACAATCTCTAAATAAACACAAAAATTTACAAAAAACACAAATACGAAATTTTTAGGGTAATTTTACAAGAAGTCTACAAACCAGCCTAACAAAGGGTTAGAAATCTGGTTATTATAACGGACAGGGTACTACGGTATTTGAAAATAATAAGTAGTAGTAAATACACTGCGTTGTCCAGATAGGAAAATACCACCGCCTGACGACCTATAGCCGTATCGCTATGGGTTCTACGTTATGTATCACGGAGTGTTCCTACCTAGAAGTTAATAGTGCTAATCGAACGTGCCTATCAACCACTTTACAACACAAATATAATGCCTACACTAATTACTTTCGGAAAGCACTGTACACTAAACCCTAAATTAGGTACGAGTACTTGTACAACAGATAATCAGTAGTTAAATATACTTGAACAGCTAAAAGAACCACGGCATCTGCTGGAGTGACCGGTGCACAAAATCACCAGTCTTTACCTACGCCAAGCAGCCCGTGTAGTACCGGGGTTAATTTAACTATAGCGGTATGTATAACAAACACAATTATTGTAGGAACAAACTTGGGGAATGAATGTTGCGGATAATCGCATAAACTCTGAATAATAAATATTACGCTACGCGTACAAACCACTCAAACAAAATGCAGACCAAATACTGACAGACTACTATCAAGCCTAAATAAACTACAGGACATGCAGACTCCGAAATGATTAGGTAGTATGCGTTCTAACCCAGTAGTACGACTTATTCTTTAGTTGGGGGTTTACCTTACAGCATTCGCTGCCCCTACTTCCTAACCGTTCTTTATCGGACAGGTGATCTACACACACTGCAATCCGTTCAGACTTAACAACAATCAGACAACAGCTCAGCCTACAAATTGTCTGTACAATCTGATCAGGCTTACACGCCTTCTGTTCAATACTGGCCTACAAACAAATAAAACTTGACAGAAATAAGTAAAAATCTCAATTAAAAACCAGGGCGGCCATTCCCTGATTAAGTACTAAGACCTACCGGTATATAACTATCAAATTCGAATAATACTAATGTACTTATACTGGAAGTACCGGTTAGGACAGTTGGGCCTACGGACCTACAGAAGTACCGGTTCTGGCAGTTGGACCTACGGACCTACGGCAGTACCGGTTCTGGCAGTTGGGCCTACTGACCTACAGATGTACCGTTCAGGTTTACCGGTTGACCGGTACTTTCAACTTTATTGCTTACTGCAATAAAGAAGCTATATCCGTTATTGTTCGCGCTTTCAGACCTTTGGCAGTTTAACCCGCCAAATTATGATGTCTTCTAGATAATAAATCACTTTTAGCCTATGACAAGTATTTAATTCACTACACTAGTCGAAACCAATCTGTGCGCGATCATTCACCCGCTGGATATACCCGGGAGATTGGGTTCGACGGCTTAATCTTATTGCTATGTAAGCCTAATGTATTATTCGACTGACAGTATTATATAATCTCTGACAATATTATTCACCTTCGGGAAATATTAACAGTTCCTTTAGGACGTGGCGCTCTATCTATACAAACAGAGTTATGACTTAAACTACTCACAACGATATGGCTTAGTTATAATTCACATATATGGCGCATTCTTTAGGAAATGCTTCGTTATCAGTCTCACTCATACACAATGCTGCACAATACTGCACACTGATCTGCCGATCTTCACTGATTTTAGTTATATATAAAAGGAACACGGACTGACTCATGTAGGGTCTATCAAATAACATTAGATTCACTTCAAACCACTTTAACATAAGTCACAATTGTTATATGTAACCCTTCTCTCTTACCTTCGGTATATCAAGAATATTGGGTTTCGGGGTTATTTATCGTTATTCCAAATATAATAATTCATCAACCATATTATGAAGAACTGACAGTAAATAGCAGTATAACAATATAAAGTATGCACAGGTTGTTTGATTAGGTATGGTATGTTATGTTGTGATAAATGCAGATAACGGATATATGTCCTTATAATTAAGCCTACTAGTGTAAGGCTAAAGCCGTTCTTCCTGGCTTAGAATCACCAACAACACTAAAAACTGATAAGAATAACTATAAGAATACCAGCTACCCTTATTCTACAAAGATCTCACCCACCACAGAGAAAGAGCATACAGATAGGAAATTCAGTTCAGTAGATCTGTGATAGGTCAAAATCAAAACCAACTCAAATCCTATTGGCAGATACAGAAAGCAGGGCTATGGGGCAACGTGGCAATATCAGCCGTTAGCCGTCGTCATGGTAGCGACACTGTTTTCAAGAGTATCTAGCTTTTACATCACGAAATTGCAGATTATGTCCTCTAAAGTACAAATACAGAAGAAATGGCTTTTATGTCCTCCAAAACACCAGTACAGCAAGGACACGGCCTTTTTATGCCTGGTAAACCAACCACAGAGTACTTTACGGGGATAATAACCGGCTAATTACGCAAAAGCTTTTACAGTAGGTTCTGGCCATGTGCCGGTGGCACTAGTTCCCTTGATCCAAAAATTAAAATGTTGGTATCAAACTAAGTTTGGACCCATTTGATGACATTTGATGCTTGCAGGAAGTTTTTTCTTGAGTCATTGATCTTTCATCAAAGTGTTATATTGTTAGAAATTTTATTACGGTGCATCGCAATGTCTCAAAATTTCAACCCTCTTGGGATCCGTGAAGATATAGACGAAATTTAAATAAATTTTGTATGCCTTATTATTTTACCATTTGGCAACTTTTGTGCACCAGTAGAACAATGAAATCGAAAAAAAGTAAAAAACGCACCACCCTACTATTTATATGTCCTAATGTCAAACTTGGCCTTACGCTGGCTTTAGACCAGCACATTACTTCTGCATAAACTAGCTACCACTGTCAGCCCACTAACCCGCTATTTTCAAAACTATTCTCCGCTATGCAGCATACAGGTTCTTAATTTTATTCTAACATACTAAATTAATTACAGTGTCATGAAATACGAATTTGCGTACTAATTACTAAGTATTCCAGAATACGTATTACTAATTGTTACGTTACTGAGTTATACTATCAACAGCCTAAATACTGTATTATTTTGACTTAACAGCGATTAATCTAAGTAAGTAGCGCCAATCTAAACATTTACATTCAAGTATCAGGCACTCTTCAGCAACACAACACAAAATAGCATTAGCAACAGAGCTGGTAGTGTTACTGACAGCTCTAATAGCGCTAGTCAGCTAGTGTCAAATAGTGTGCTAGTTTAACGAGTAAGGGCCACCCAAAGCCACACACAGTCCTCCTAACTAAACCCGCTATTACTACCCTGGTACTGCAAAGTTGAGACGAAGTTGGATCGTCAGCCCCCAAATACTGTATTGACGACCGGTCCCCAGTCCTTAATTGATTAGCCCGACCGCAACTGCTAGCCCCCCGCCAGCGTTGCCCCACATTGGATCCTCCACTCCTCCTTCCGTCACTTCCATGGTGCTAGGTCAGGTCAGGTATTCTAGGTCATTGATCAAGAAAACTTGCCACCTCCATGCAGCATAAAGGAGTCGCTACCTGTAGCTGCATAGACCCTCTTTCTAGGGCAAATCTGGTCCTGTAACTAGGACCCCCTTCGTTCTGGGATAAGGACGCCCTTGGTCCTGGATTAAGGACCCATATACTTGGCTGCAGGGGTATATGGCCTGGCCAGGCAGATGGTGGTCTACCAATGGCTGGTCAGGAGTAGAGTGTTCTCATGTCCACTCTGAGTGCACTTCACTGCGACCTGCACCTGGCTGCAGGGGTACAGGGCATGTCCCAGCAGATGAGCTGCACAGCCAATGGTGGGTCATGTGCGCGAGAGTAGATATGGGTGATGGGCCTCATATCTGACTCGACTGCGACACCCACCCTGTGGAATGGCAAACCAGAGTGTGGTATTTGCCCCGAGAGCTGACTCGGCAAAAAAGCACCCCCCAACCCCCACTATGGATTACATTAGTAATGCGGAGGTCCAGCCACTAGAGGCCAGTGGAATGACTGGACACAATTGTCCTCACAGGCGTCAGTTATCTCCTGACCGACTGCCTGTCTCACCCCCTACTGGAGAGAGAGTGGCAAACAATTCTTTGAGTCCCTTTCCTGATGACCTTTCTGGCCCAAACCCTGGGTCACCAGGGAGGCCAGATTGTAAGGGGGAGAGTGATTCTGGAGTTGGAGGCTACTCTCATGTTCCACCCCGACCAACAAAGCCATTGGTGAATCTGAGGCAAGTCACTAGACTAGCCTCAGTAAACACCCTAACACACGGGTCCCCAATGCGACAAGGTGAGCTGAGTGCCTTGGCAGATAATCTTTCTCTTAGTGCAGTGGGTGTTCAAGAGCACCGAATGCAGACTGGACAGACTGATGAGGTTCTGATTAAAGACATGGGGGGCTGTTGGCGACTCACCCTCGCTTCAGCAGATGATAGTGGCAATGGTGGAATTGGTCTATTGATGAATCCAACTGCACATGCAGCAGTGGACAAAATAGACCAAATCTCTAACCGCATCATCCGTTGCCACTTCTCATTTTCTGGAAGACTGGCTAAGAAGTTTCCTAAGGTGGTTCTGATTGTGTGCTACTCTCCAACTAGTGTTGCCCCTGTAGAGGAGATGGAAAATTTCTACCAGAATCTACAAGCAGCTACTGATGGAGTGGATCAGTATGCATTCTTAACATTCCTGGGAGACTTTAATGCAAGTCTGCATCAATCACCTACATCGCCCTGGGTCTATAGCAATAGTGTTAACCGAAATTCCGTCCATCTTCAGGATTTTATCTCTGGAAATGGATTGTTTTCGGCTGGAACCCAGTTCAAGAAGCGAACTGGAATGCTATGGAATCATAATGGACCCAGTGGTCACAAGTCCCAGATAGACCACATCCTGTTTCGTAGGAAATACAGGAGCTCTATACAAGACTGTAATGCATTTACACTACGACCCTTCTCCAGTGATCTCCGCCTTATTGTGGCCAAGGTAAGACTTAGTCTGCGTGCTAGCAGAACAACGAAATATGCCTTGCCGCGGCATGACTGGTCCTCTCTGTTGCAACAGCCAAGTGTGGGATCCAGCTTCACACTACAGCTGAGCAACAGGTATGAGGTTCTTGCCTCTGAGGCGGCAGATCACTGTGAGGGCTATACTGCCTTCACAGAGGCAGTTAAGTTAGCAGCTGCAGAAACAGTTCCTGAATACCCTCGAAACAGGAAACGCGCCCCCTGGACTGACAACAAAATTCAGAAGTGCCGAAATGACCGCTACAAGGCGCAGAAAGAGTTCCGACTCAAACAGACTACAGCGGCCAAGAATGCAGTTAAGGCTGCATCTAGGTCCCTGAACAGGCAGTACCATGTTAATTTACAGGAGCTAATAAACCAACAGGTTGATGCCATCAATGATGCAGACGACAGCAGGCAATCATCCCAGGCATGGAGATCGATCAACTTGCTTGCTGGTCGAAAAAGCAACCCAACCACCAAGGTTAAGGCTGAATCACCAGCCTATCACCTCAATGGTTGGAAGGCACACTTTGAAAAGCTCCTCAATAATGACAGGGTATTGCCGGATAACTTTATAGAAGTAAAAGTGTCTGAGTCTGTACTCCCAGATATTCCCATTGGTGATATCTCCTTTGCAGAAGTGAAGGCTGCTGCAAAGACCATTAAGACCAATCGTGCCAGTGGAGTAGATGGTGTTTAAAGCTCATCTATCCCATCATAGTAGACATGTGCCGTACAACAAGAGTCCCACAAGAAATGAAAACAAATAAGTTGGTGCCAGTTCCCAAGAAGGGCAACCTAACACTATATGGTTCTTTTCGGGGAATCTCATTGATCTCGATTGCTGCAAAGCTATACAATATAATTCTATTAAATTGCATCAGGGGTCCCATTGAAAGACGGCTCCGTGGAAATCAGAATGGGTTCCGCAAAGGTCGTGGGACCATGGAGCCCATTTTGGAACTTAGAAGGATAATTGAAGAGTTATCAAAAAAGAAAGACAGGCATCTGGCTGTTATCTTTGTTGACTTCTTCAAGGCCTTTGATTCAGTCTCTCGCTCACGTATGGTCAGCATACTTTCATTATATGGGATTCCTGATGAAATTATTGCAGCAATCAGATCAGTATACGATGGTTTGACAACATTTGTGTCTACTGTTGACGGTGACACAGAACCATTTGAAGTGTTATGGGGCGTCCTCCAGGGAGACACACTTGCACCATTCTTGTTCATAATTGTTGTTGACTATGTTCTACGCATGTCCTTAGATCATCATACTGATGATGGGGTGATGATAACTCCACCTACTGGCTCCAGAAGTCGAGGAAATCCTGCCAAGTACCTAACTGATCTAGACTTTGCTGATGACTTAGGAGTACTCTCAGAACCACTAGAGGGAGCCCAACGGCTCCTCAGCTCATTATAACATGCTGCTTCTAGTGTTGGTCTTTTTATTAACTCCAGAAAGACAACAATTTTGACAGTTAACTTTGAATGTCCTAAGCAAGTCTTCGATCGGAAGAGCATAAGCTCAAAAGATGGTATGCTTGAGCATGTGGATGACTTCTGTTACCTGGGATCATGGATCTGGAAGTCAGGTGAGGATCTTTGAATACGTAAGGGAAAGGCATGGGCAGCCTTGAATAGGCTTTCCAGGATTTGGAAGTCACCGAGAATTAATCGGAAACTTAAGGTCCGGTTATTTAGAGCAGCAGTAGGTTCCAGTACTCCTCTATGGGAGTCCATGCTGGGCTCTAACTGCTGAGGACACCAAATCTCTGGATGGCACATTCACAAGAATGCTACGCCGGGTTCATTGTGTCAAGTACAATGCACACATCTCCAACCAGACACTATATAACATTGGAGGTGACTCATTGGTTCCCCCAAGCTTGACACTAGAACAAAATCGCCTCCGCTTTGCAGGACATTGCTTTCACCGTGAGGACCAGCCAGTGCATAATCTTGTACTTTGGCAGCCTCATGGAGTGAATCAGCATGGTGGACAGCCCATGACTTTCTTGAGACGAATCTTAAAGGACACTGGCCTTGAAGATATGGATGATCTAGCAAATGTCATGGGTGATAGGGAGTTGTGGCGGTGCAATTTTGCCGATAAGCCGACACAGCATTCTTAAAAATGAAGCTGCAATGCAGCATGCCGATCCTAGAAGTAGTAGTAGTATGGTGCGCCCGCTACGCCTATCAGTACCCTTAGCCCTTCATGCTAAAGAGAATAGTTACCGTATCGGCGCATGCGTTTACAAACAGTCTAAACAGTTGAAAAGGAAAATCCTCGTAAGGATTTACTACATCGCAATCACAAAGATTCAAGAAATCAAGAGTCAATGCAAGAAGGTCATTATTCGAAGTTGTAATCAAGAAGTATGTAAAAGCTTTTGCGGGATGTATCTGGCCCTTTTTCTCCGCAATCCAGTTTTCCCTCAATGCGCTCAAATACTCTAAAACTGCCTTGCTCGAGTGATGCATTCTGCTGGCTGATTGGCCGATTTGCTGTACATATGGCCTCTTTGTTCTGTTCGATTAACCAATCAGAACAATGATCGACCAATCAGAGCGATTTAGCCTTGTGTTGGCTATGGGCTGCAAAGGCTAGGGAGGTTTGGCATTTAGGCGTTCGTGGAACCTATAGAATCTGGAGTTCTGCCAATGAGAGCTATTTCTCTTTGTGTTGAAAGCTGCCTACAACAGCCCACAGGTTTCAGTGTGTTGATTTTCCTGATGCCATGAACATCGGCTATGGAATTATTCTGTTTCAGACTTTAGCCAAAACATTAGAACGGCTTTGATTACCGGAACGTATAACTGTTATCCTGCCTGTCAACTGCATTATATACACACCGCATTATTTTACTGCTATTTACTGTCGGTTATTAATTGTATCTGTTGATGGAATATCGTTATATTTGGATAATATCGATAAATAATTATAAAACCCCATCTTCTTGATATACTGAAGGTAAGAGACCGGTTACATATAGCAATTGCGACTTATATGATATTGGTTTTGGAGTGAATCTAATGCTATTTCATAGGCACTACATGGGTCAATTGCTATTCTCTTTATATGTGACTAAAATTAGTAAAGGTCGGCAGATCAGTGTGCAGTATTGTGCGGTACCGGTAGTGTGCATGATTGGGACAGATAACAAAGCATCTCCTAAAGAATGCACCTTATACGTGAATCATAAGCCATCCCGTTGTGTTTAGTGTAAGTCATAGCTCTGTTTATATATTTAGAGCGCCACGTCCTAAAGGAACTGTTAATATTTCCCGAAAGTGAATAATAATATTTGTCAGAGATTATATATTAACGATCAATCGAATAATACAGTAGGCCTACACCGCAATAAGGTCAGAGCCCCCGAATCCAGTCTCCCGGGTATATCCAGCGGGTGAATGGTCGCGCATAGGCTGGCTTCGGCTAATGTAGTGTATCCAATACTCATCATAGGCTAAAGTCGATTTACAAACCAAAAGACACCTAAAATTAGTGGGTTAAACTGCTAAAGGTCTAAAAGCGCGAACAATAACAGTTATGAACTCTGATTGCAGTGTAGGCAATAAATACAGTTTACTATTGTTCTGGTAAGAACAGTAACAGTTATTGCTTCTTTATTGCAGTAAGCAATAAAGCTGAAGTACCGGTCGACCGGTAACCTGTAGGCCTAACTACCTAACCAACGGAACCGGTACTTACAGCAGTATAGGTACATCAGTATTATTTCAATTGTGATATATTGTATATTGTAGGCTGTTAGGGGATTAGGGATTGATCACCCCTTATTCCTTTGCATGGTTTACTTATTTCTGTCAGGTTTTATTTATTTGTAGGTTAATATTGAGCAGAAGACGTGTAAACCTGCTCAGATTGTACAGATAATTTGTAGGCTGGACTGTTGTCTGACTGTTGTTAAGTCTGAAGGGACTGTAGTGTGTGTAGAGCGTATGTCCGAAAAAGTACTAGTTAGGAAAGTAGGGGCTGCCAGTGCTGTGAGGTAAACCCCCTCGAAAGAATAAGTCGTACTACTCGGTTAGAGCGCATACTAACCAACCATTTCGGAGTCTGCATATACTGTAGTGTATTTAGGCTTGATAGTAGTCTGCCAGCGTTTGGTCTGTACTTTGTTTGTGTAGTCTGTACGCGTAGCGTAATATTTATTATTCAGAGTTTATGCGATTATTCGCAACATTCATATCCCCAAGTTTATTCCTACAGTAATTGTGCTTGTTATATATACCGTTATAGTTAAACTAACCCCGGTACTACATCAGGGCTGCTTGGCGTAGGTAAAGACTGGTGATTTTGTGCCCCGGTCACTCCAGCAGATACTGTGGTTCTTTTAGCTGTTCAAGTATTTTTAACTACTGATTATTTGTTGTATAAGTACTTGTACCTAATTTAGGGTTTAGTGTACAGTGCTTTCCGAAGGCAATTAGTGTGTAGACAGTATATTTGTGTTGTAAAGTGGTTAATAGGCACGTTGGTTCTGGTAGACCGCGGTAATTAACTTCTAGGTAGGAACACTCCGTGATACATAACGTAGTACTTATAGCGATACGGCTATAAGTCGTCAGACGGTGGTATTTTCCTATCTGGACAACGCAGTATATTTACTACTACTTATTATTTTAAATACCATAGTACCCTGTCCGTTGTAATAACCAGATATTCTAACCCTTTGTTAGGCTGGTTTGTAGACTTCTTGTAAAATTACCCTAAAAATTCGTATGTGTAATTTTTGTGTTTATTTAGAGATTGTAATCTCACCCCGAATTGTATGTAATTTGTAGTATTAAGTAACTTAGGTAAATTAGAATTATTTGTTTTAGTGTCCAACAAGTAGCACTTCACTGAGAGCGCACAGCTTCTGTGTGGTGACTCTTTCCCAGAAATAATAACATTTATTTCAAATATTGACAAAACCCATTAAAACGGGTATATATATTATAAATCAACTCAAACCGATTTATAAAATAGTAGGCCTGCCATACAACAATTAGGTCTCAATATCAGTTGGACTACTGCTTAAATAACGGTAATAAAGTAAGTTAAAGTAACCAAGTAACCCCTAAAATTCAGAAATTTAATTATTCTAAAATAATTGATATACCGGTATTTACAATAGACTTATTATATTTATTTCTATAAATTTAGGCTGAAATTATACCGGTATTCTGTAATTAATTTTAGTCCATAATTATACTTATATATACTATAAGTGTAAGCTGTATACCGGTATTCACGATAGGCCTATTATATATTTATATATATTTGTGCTGAAATTACATACCGGTATTCTGTGACAAACCTAGTCTGTAATAATACTTATAGATATTGTAAGTGTATACCGGTATTCTAATATATTGTATATATATCACGTTACATAGAGTAACGATATCGGTAATTAATTACTAGGCTAACAGTTGATACTGAATTACTAGACTTGCTTTAACTGTAATATAGCAGTAGGCATTCAACTGTACAAATCAAAGAACGAGTGTGCACAACGTTACTTAAAATTAAGGTAAGTAACATCAAACCAAAATGTGTGCTGTGCGACGGGCCCCACCGTTTAAGTGCGTGTGATGAATTCCTGAGGAAATCACTAAAGGACAGACGTGAAGTCATGTGGGATAAGCGGTTGTGTTATAATTGCCTCAGACGAAGACACCAACGGCGAACCTGTTACTCCGACACAAGGTGTGCAAAGTGCGGTGCGAAACATCATATCTTGTTGCACACTGAATTCGAGCGAAACAGCCAGAGTCAGGTAAGTGAGTCCGAACTGCATGTCCAATTCAGTGATGTGAATGACACTGACCAAAGTTCTGAGATGGAAGGATTCTATACGGACGAATTCTCCGACGAAGACGAATCCTGTTACATGATAAATACCGCAGTGTATCGAGCACTTACGTATGAAAAGGACACCGACAGCGAGCTCACCCTAACTACTTCTGATCGACAAATACTCATCGGCCAAAATGCGCATGAAGCGCTTGAGACATTGGAGAAACGGCCTGCTCAACCGCAATCATTACAAGTCTATGCGGGAAGAACTAGAGTAGGTTGGTACTTTACTGGCCCTTCCCGTAGAACTCTAATGGAAAGATTACCAAAAGAACAGGTATATCAATTAAGTGAATGGGAAGTGGAGAGCAGTGAAGTTGACGACCCAACTGAGGGAACACCATACTCCTCAGATAATGACGATATTAACTCCAATGTAGATCAATGGAGACATTGCCCCGAGACGATTAATCTAGCCGACATCGCTTCCAGAGGAGCAACTCCTCAAGAACTGACAGATACTCCAGACCGGTTAGGTGGACCCGACTTCCTAAGTAAAGAAGATGAATGGCCTCCTCATCTTACCCCGGCGAAGATTAGACAGGCCAAGGGAGCGGAGAAAGTAACACAACCACTCAATCGCCCAGCTGGTCGTTTATGTTTACTGGAAAGAGACCGAAAACTGTCCGGAAACTATGGAAGGCAAGATACTCTTCCCACGACCACCTCCCTAATCCAACAAATATCTAGGGACTCCATAACGTAACAACATACAGAGAGGGTGTGTGACTATATTATTTTATATTTATTTTTATTATTTTATATTATGTATGTATTATTATGTAATTTTATTATAATCGTTTTCTTTAATTTTATTTAGTAGAATGTTATTTTAGCGATTATTTAGTAGATTAGTGCAATATATATTAGCGTTTATTACTTAATTACCTGTATATTATATTTAGTGCGACGGCGAGAAATAATTCTTTTTCTCTTTCCTTACTGTCCGTATTACATTATAAATACGTGACTACAGTAAGATGAAATATCCGTACTTATTAAAGTACAATAAAGCTCCTACTATATTCAAGTATTATTGGTAAGCAGAGTATTAGGAATGCAAAGTTCAGATCCTCGTGTCTCGGCTAAACCAAGCTCTGGGTAGACCTTGGAAACGACTTGCCTCTTCTCACTGACATTGCTTCGTGCGATATTGCTCTGATACCGTATATTAAATAATACATATAGTAGCGTGATGTCCCTTTAACAGTAGCGTACAACGCAAAATAAATCTGTTAAACCCTTTGACCATCTGTAATTCTAGTCGATTAAGATATTGCGGCACCCACCGATATACTTGAAAGACAAAATTCTAGAATCAGTGGTTAACGTCCCCAGACAAGTTCTGGAATAAACTGGTGCCCATCCTAAATATTAACTATTAATATTTAAAAATCAGTCAAAATTTAGATCCTTTAAAATTCTAGTCAATTAAGATATCGTAGCACTTACCGATACTCTTAAAAAGACAAATTTCTTAGAATCAAGGATCCCAGTCCCCAGATATGTTCTGGAATAAAATTGTGTCCATTTAATATTAAATAATAAAATTTACGGGAATAAATTTAAATTCATCTTTTAATGAATTTGATAAATTGTCATTTTTATACAATTTATAACATTCCCAAAATTCAATAAATTAATAGATCATGGGAGTGGAGATTCACCCTATTAAGTATATTAGTGTGCGAGAATCTCCAATATATAGTCAATAGCCGATAAAATTCATAAAATCATGTATAAAGAGAAATATTGACAATTAAAGAATTACTATTAAATAGCATCCCAGATCTGTATGCATGAGAATTACCCTAATTCTACCGCTAGCTTTCCATAATGTCACCATGGCAACAACCACGCTAGAATTAGAAGTGAGTTAAAAGAACAATAAAGCTTGCCCATTGAATAGCATAAGGAATAAATAGCACATTGCTAGTATCCCAGGATACCCAATAATAACGTGGCATTCTGGAAGGCACTGACTAAAGGACAAATGGCCCGAATATGTGCGGTTTGTGACAGTTGTGTGGAATTTGTGCGTTTATAGGTGAATGTTACTACTAAAGTGTGTTTACAGTAGCGAGTCGCAATTGTGAAAGTAGCCCTAACTCTCCAGTAAGAACCTGAAGTATATCTAAGCCTTTGGGACGGATGGTGGAGTGACTCGTGCTGGTTGTTGTGGTCGTTGTGCAGCTACGACGTTGGCGATAGGCACATCGGCGAAAGTACACCAGCGCTGAGGATCTTGCACTGTCCGGGGGCAGAGAGGGGTAGGCAGCGACGCCCGCTAGCCTAAATATAAACTCATTATAATATTAATAAACTCATATAGCAGATATGACTGAGTTGATAGAAGATGATCTTGGTGTCAGGGGAGATATACTCTACCGTTGCAGGCGTTTGTTGATAGCTTAATACGCGGCGATGCTGGTCCAACTGCTGCGGAGGACGATGGTCGTTATATCGAACCGCCAATGTCCCAAGAGCAGCTCACGCGTGAGTTGGACTATAGAAAATTCACCGCTCGCTATACGCATCGTAATGGTACGTATATGGACTTCTTAACTACTGGTCATCCTATCGACCTACACGATACGGACGATATAGACACCGAAAGGGAAATGGTTTTATTTAAATATCATACCCAGCGGAAGCGGAACGATAAACTGAGACTCGAACACGAAAATTCTATTCGAAACCGACTCGAAAGTGAAGATGTTGAAGAGCCGGATAAACGCAGCGACTTCAACAAATATCTGGAATTCTTGAGAGAAACATATCTCAATATTACCAGTCAACAGAATCTAGAAACTCGATATCCTCAAGGTATACATCATGACCGCATGGTGGAACTCAAGCGGCTCTGTTCCACTATGATGTATCTTACCGCCGATCGACCGCTACCTGTTGTACCGGATGGCTTCGAGCAGATGGGGGAGTGTTGTGAACTGGAGAGAGATCACTCGCGTTTCCCCTACAAGACGTGCGTCTTTGGTATTATTGCGATGGGTGCCCTAGACCCAACCAACAAACGGAAAGACCTAAACATCCGCGGAGACGTTGCACTAAACACGGTTTTACTCGCTATACTTACGGGAGTTTCGAGCGAAATTTGTTTGACGTATCACCTACGCTCGTTCGACTCAGACGATCCTTAAATAAACCAATGATCAGAGTTCCGGAATACTCGATCAGACCTCCTCATTCCCTAGTGAGACCTCAGACTCTTGATCCTATTAGTATGACGGATCCTCCCGAGCTGTACTCACTGTTCAAAGATCTAGTGTTACCTGAACAGTTAGTCGGTGGCACCCCGGTTGTGGGCTTCCTAGATATTAGCCCATCCTACCTAGCCGGATTGGGATGCGGACATTTAATGTCGCCGTTTGACCCTTGCCATCGTCCCGGTTTAACACCGATACAACCTGTCACCAGAGTGGAGGAGAGCGTTGTGCCAAGCGCGTTAGACGCTATTCTACAAAAGATCAGAAAAGGAACCTACGCTTGTTCAGATAAACGTAAATTGCACTAGCAGGTCCAAGCGGTAAACAAAGTAACTTTATCTCAGTTCGATCGGGAAATCCAGAATCTCTAAGAAGTTATCGAACTTGGACGACCCTATTCTCCGCGAGAATTTTTGGACGGACACATCCAACGACAAGCGGAGGAAAATCAGCTCGAGGAGAAGCATATCGAAATGGACGAGACACCGACCGTAACCCTAACCTTCTGATGCAATTGTATTGCACCCTTCGCCCAGGAGTTATAGCCCTCCTAGTAAAGTGGCTCGCCCCAAAGAGAAAAGGACTCTCGCTAGCCTCAAAAAACTGCGTAAACGCCGTCCGCGCAAGAAAGACTAACTGTTTAGAGTATTTTTATATTTTAGAAACTGTGATTTTTTATATTTTATAGAATTAAATCCCATTTTCTGGGAGCGGTGTAAAAGCTTTTGCGGGATGTAACTGGCCCTTTTTCTCCGCAATCCAGTTTTCCCTCAATGCGCTCAAATACTCTAAAACTGCCTTGCTCGAGTGATGCATTCTGCTGGCTGATTGGCCGATTTGCTGTACGTATGGCCTCTTTGTTCTGTTCGATTAACCAATCAGAACAATGATCGACCAATCAGAGCGATTTAGCCTTGTGTTGGCTATGGGCTGCAAAGGCTAGGGAGGTTTGGCATTTAGGCGTTCGTGGAACCTATAGAATCTGGAGTTCTGCCAATGAGAGCTATTTCTCTTTGTGTTGAAAGCTGCCTACAACAGCCCACAGGTTTCAGTGTGTTGGTTTTCCTGATGCCATGAACATCGGCTATGGAATTATTCTGTTTCAGACTTTAGCCAAAACATTAGAACGGCTTTGATTACCGGAACGTATAACTGTTATCCTGCCTGTCAACTGCATTATATACACACCGCATTATTTTACTGCTATTTACTGTCGGTTATTAATTGTATCTGTTGATGGAATATCGTTATATTTGGATAATATCGATAAATAATTATAAAACCCCATCTTCTTGATATACTGAAGGTAAGAGACCGGTTACATATAGCAATTGCGACTTATATGATATTGGTTTTGGAGTGAATCTAATGCTATTTCATAGGCACTACATGGGTCAATTGCTATTCTCTTTATATGTGACTAAAATTAGTAAAGGTCGGCAGATCAGTGTGCAGTATTGTGCGGTACCGGTAGTGTGCATGATTGGGACAGATAACAAAGCATCTCCTAAAGAATGCACCTTATACGTGAATCATAAGCCATCCCGTTGTGTTTAGTGTAAGTCATAGCTCTGTTTATATATTTAGAGCGCCACGTCCTAAAGGAACTGTTAATACTTCCCGAAAGTGAATAATATTTGTCAGAGATTATATATTAACGATCAATCGAATAATACAGTAGGCCTACACCGCAATAAGGTCAGAGACCCCGAATCCAGTCTCCCGGGTATATCCAGCTGGTGAATGGTCGCGCATAGGCTGGCTTCGGCTAATGTAGTGTATCCAATACTTGTCATAGGCTAAAGTCGATTTACAAACCAAAAGACACCTACAATTAGCGGGTTAAACTGCTAAAGGTTTAAAAGCGCGAACAAAGTAACAGTAGAAATCAGCATTAACAATTTACAGAATTAGCAGAATCAACAAGCAAGAAGATTAAAAAACATTTAAATCAAAACTAACACGTGCACAGTACTGCTGTACCGGTGTACTAACACCAAACACTGAAAAGGGTACACTGAGTAAAATATAGGTATGACGCAATGGTTATATCATTAGTCCAACAAAATCTACTACCATTAGAGCAACCTAAAATAGCTAGGCCAATGAGAGAGCCGGATTGTGATCCTTGCTTCCCTCATTTCTCAAATTATTGCCATATATGGTAATGAATCTGTCTCGATGGGCTTATAGGTTTATGGCCGTAGCATTAATTTCGCGATTATTAAAGCACATTTAGCATAAATTTAGTACAACGCCAGTTTGTAGAGAAATATAAAAGAAATTGGTACACATATGCATTAGGTTCGGTCAATATCAATAAACGGCAAATTCATATTAAAGTTTTATGAAAGTTTTTTTATGAAAGTTACTAAGGTTTTATTATAAAATTACATATGCAAGACTACATACTGTACAAAATCGGATGAATAATATAAACTCGTGTATTTTATTTTCCCTATCTAACGGCGGCTGTAGATCAATACGACTTATCTAAATTACTCTATACTGTATGATGGGCTGTTTTAGTACACAGCGCCATATATCGTAACATTTGGTTTTGGCTATAATATGGAATATAAGTATTTAATATTAGTTAATACCATTTAACAATAAAAAAACTTGGTTGCGCTTAAAACCTTAAGGCTTTTACAGTTTTGAATTTACAGAAATTTTCAGACTAATTCGCAAGATAGAGATAGAGAGATAGAGCGCAAAATTTGTAGAAGTAGTAGGGTTTTGAGTTGACAATTTCTTGAAAAAATATTTGGAAATAATCGACCTTACATTATACATATTAATAATAATTTCAATAGGTCTCCCTAAATGGAAATTGTTATAACTTGAAAACTAGAAGAGCTATGAAATAGCGGTATGTAGATTTGTAGATTTGGAAACATCATTTAATTGTGCATTATAATAGATCATAAAAATAATTTCGACATATTTTGGACCAAAATGGTGTACCCCCCCCCCCCCCCCCCCCCCCCCTTAAAAATAAATATACAGTTCAAAACAATTGCGATTTTCGGTATGCCACTACACTTTTTAAGCAAGAGTCATTGATAATATTGATACTAAAACCACAACCGGCACTTTGTAGTGAGACCCTCATTCCATGGGTTCCACCATGACTATCTACAAACTGTTAGTTATTGTAGGTTAGGTTGTCAGTGGGTTGCAGAAGATTGATTTTCTGACCAGAATAATGAAGATTATCATAAACAATAATTGACAGAATTAAGAAGATAATGTCGTGGAATGTTATGAACTACGCGTAGCATATTAATATTGGATTCTATTTTAGTGACACTAACATACTGCAATAAAGAGCCTACCGGTACAACTAAGATACTTTCACTTTCACCCTACCGGTATCACAACAATAAATCTGTATTCTTCTTTATCCGAATATATCTTGGTATTATTAAATGTTTTGCATTCGTAATATTTATCTTATTTTATTATATTACATATCGCTTCCCATTACACTGGTGACCCGGACTCGGACCCACCTCCGGATCCCACCCTTCTGTCCGCAGCAACCTGGTATTCGGTTCCACCAGTTGGAGGCATATTTCTCCATGGAAGAAACTATCGAGGAGGATCGGATGAACCTACTGTTTACTCAGTTGCCAACACAGCAGGCTACCATAATTTCTTCTTCTGATATCAAAACCTACGACGAGGCGAAGGAGTTACAGAAAAACTCACTCGGTGAATCGAAATTTGAACTGATTCGAAAGGCCATCACTTCTTTTACACTTCAGGAAGGAGAACACCCATCATCTGCCATCCAACGAATTAAATTATTAGCCAATGCTGCTGATATGCCAGAGAGGAGTGAACAGGAAATAATTGCACGCCTCATTGAGGCGATGCCTACTGAATCAGCTCGATCCACTCTTGCTACCCAGGCCGGAAATCGACTGGATGACTTCCTCAAAATTGCTGATACAGTTGTTGCAGCAGCGGCAATGCACCCTCTACCTTCCTACCCAGTGAATGTTCTGCAACATTACCATCACGAGTCTAAAGGAATCCACATTCGAATCCACAAAACGTCCCGCCGTTTTTCCCGCAATCCATCACCGGCTCGTGATTGCTACCAACCTCATGGAGACAATCCGGAACATACGTACATACCACACACCCTGACACCCTACTCCACCAACCAATGCCCCAAAGTGTGCTGGTCTCATATCTTTTCGGTTCCCGGGTGAAACAATGCACCCATTGGGGCCAATTTCCGAAGACCAGCGGCCCCATAACCCTCGGATATTCTCTCGTGAACCTTCGAGAGAACTGTCTCCCAACTCCTCCCCACAGCCGGGAAGCTAGACACCCCTCTGGTGAACGCGGTTACACCAGAGGGGGTTAAAAACTATTCACAGCATATTGAAACCCAGATCAACAACAAAATCATGGATTTTCTAGTAGATACTGGGGCAACTGTTAGTGTTTTACCACTCTGAATGTGTTCCAATATATATTCATTTAAGCATACACTTAGAGCAGCTGACGGTCACCTTATTCCTCCCCTTGGTTACAAATATGCATTTTCTACCATTGATTTGTTGTCACAGAAGTTATCCACCCAATCCTAGGTGCAGATTTCCTTGGACTTCATAACTTGCTGGTCGATTGTGCAAACTCACAAATCTTAGATTCAATAACTGGTCTCTCCACCAACCTGTTACAAGTCCCAAGCGATGTAAAAATCCTCGGTTTTGAGAGTTTTCTAGTAATCCCATTACTACTATTACTACTAGGATCGGCATGCTGCATTGCAGCTGCATTTTTAAGAATGCTGTGCCGGCTTATCGACAAAATTGCACCGCCACAACTCCCTATCACCCATGACATTTGCTAGATCATCCGCATCTTCAAGGCCAGTGTCCTTTAAGATGCGTCTCAAGAAAGTCATGGGCTGTCCACCATGCTTATTCACTCCATGAGGCTGCCAAAGTACAAGATTATGCACTGGCTGGTCATCACGGCGAAAGCAATGTCCTGCGAAGCGGAGGCGATTTTTATTTTTTTCTAGTAATCCCAGACACTGTCAAATCAACTCTATTACCATTCCAAACTGTATTCCAACCTCAGGATTATCACAAACCAGCTCCGTCTACTGTAGAGTTCTCTATCGAGACAACTGGCCCTCCAATCGAGTGCAAACCAAGACGCCTTGCTCCAGACAAACTCGCAACAGCTAAGACCTACTCCAATGAGCTCTTAACCCTATTAAACTCGGTGGGGGGGTCAATATGACCCCCCCCGTGTTTTTTTTATTATAATTCTGAAACAAACCCAGTTGGGAATCTGAAATTTTAGGAATTTTCCTAAAAATCTATTGTCTTCCTAGTAGTGAAAACTATTAAAACAGGGAAATCACAATTAAATATTAACTCCAAACTTTAATCAAACAAACGACAATTAATCTATAAACCCCTCTTGCAATGCCTTACCTCCTATCTAATATAAATCAATCCCTTCACCGTACACATTGCAAAGGTCAAACCGATTATCTGGGATACTTCCGGTATCTCAATAAAATACATTAAACATTTATATCACATATCCCCCTTACAAAATTCAACAACATCAAAAATATGAATCTAAATTAGAATCGCGCTAAATGGAGTCAATAATATTGAACTAAGTACATTTTCTTATATTCACAGTTCCATATTGATCTAGGCGAACAACCTGCGGAGATAATTTTGCTACAACTCGTTGAGGTGGGTGAAATTTGGGGCCAAACGTTGATCTTTGTGGTGGTGGGATAGGAGGAGCTAACGATTGAATGATGGATGGGTTTTCTTTAAGCATTGCTGGGTAAGTGGCTGGTGGGACATTATACCCATAGAGTGCGAAAAACGGCGAACACTCAATACCATCGTGAACATGGCGATTTATATTATAAACAGCTTCCGATAAGTTCGATTGCCAATCCCCAGACATGCATCGAATACGATCTTTTAAAGTACGGTGTATTCTTTCAATAACTCCATTGCCTTGAGGATAGTACGGCGATGAATATGTATGATCAATTTCATAATTGCAAAAGGCAGTTTCCAGAATATTATTAAACAACGCAGAACGAAATTGGGAACCGTTGTCGGTGTGGATTCGTCGTGGAGGACCATGTCTAAATACCCATCCTTTCTGAAAAGCGTCTGCAGTTATTTGCGCTGTAACCATTTTCATTGGTACCGCTTCCAGGTAACGTGACGCCATATCTATCATCGACAAGATGTAACGAAATCCTAATCTTGTTGTTGGTAAGGGTCCAACAATGTCAATAGAGACAATCTCCCCAATAGCACAAGTTTTTAGGTTTGGTAGTTCTCCTTTTGGGGGATTTTTTGTGTACGACTTCTTTGTGCGACACTCTATACAATCATCTTGAATTGATCGTAGTGTGGATCTCATTTTTGGGAACCATAGGCCGTCATTTAAAATTGCCGCACGAGTTTTGTTTATAGAGTAATGTCCCGCATCATGGTATTGCCTTGCTACTATCTCGGAATCTTTGTCAGATAACGCCTTGAGAGCACAAACGGCGTTTGGTACGAATGGAGCGGCCTTTACATTTGGGAACGTTGAGTCTAATGGCAAGCGAGACAAAGTGTCTGCCACAACGTTTTCAACTCCACGTATATAGTTAATATTTAATTTAAAGTCCTGTATATAATCTAGCCATCGTCTTTGTCGTTGATTGTTTCCAGCTCTCTTGTCTATCAGTCCAATTAATGGTTTGTGGTCAGTGTAAACTGTTACTTCATTTCCCTTTAAGTACATTTCAAATTTTCTGATTGCCCAATGTAAACTAAAAAATTCTTTATCAGTAGTTGACCAGTTAAGTTCCGATCCGCGTAGGGTTCGACTTGCGAAATGCACTGGGACTTCTTCAGAATTAATTATTTGACTCAACACAGCTCCAACAGCCCTATCGCTTGCGTCGGTTCTGACTATGAAAGCTTGTGATAAATCGGGAATGTATAATGATACTGCTTCAGAGAATAAATTTTTTACTTTATCAAAGACTTCGGAATGTTCGGGTAACCATTTGAATTTATTTTTTGATTTTGTTGTCAACTCATATAAGGGAGCCGCGTATGTAGCTAATCTCTTAGCGAACCTTGAATAAAAGTTAATGAGTCCAAGAAATGACTGTAATTCCTTTCCATTGGTTGGCGTAGGAAATTCTTGTATACACTTTATTTTATCAGGATCAGGTTTGACTTGTCCATCTTGAATTATAAAACCCAAATACGATATCTCAGTTAGACCAAATGCGCATTTTGATGGTTTTAATTTAATTCCTTCATTTCGTAATCGTACGAAAATTTTCTGTAGGCTCTCTAGATGTTCTTCTTCAGTCTCAGTAGCGTTGATGATGTCGTCCTGGTAAGGAAACGTGTTGAGACCTCTTAATACAGTTTGCATGTCTCGTTGGAATTCTGGGGCCGCATTTTTCAATCCCATTGCTAACACATTGAATTGCCACTGTCTATGATCCGCTTGGAAAGCCGTCTTCGGTTTACTTTCCTCAGATAAGGGTACTTGCCAATAACCGGCCGTCATGTCTAACGTCGAAAAAATTTTCTTTCCTTGAAGTCTATCTAAAAGTTCATCTATTACTGGCATGGGGAATTTATTGTCCTGAGTGACTTTGTTTAGAGGTCTAAAATCAACACAAAATCGTTTTGAGTGGTCAGGTTTATCTACCAACAAATATGGCGAATTCCATGGCGAAGAAGCAGGAGAGATAATGTTATTTTCATGCATCTCCGTGATTATCTTGTGTACATTTTCTCGTTCTGTGTATGCGTTTTTGTATTGTCTTCTGAAAATAGGAGGACCAGACGTTTCTATGTGATGGGTGAATGATTTCATTCTTCCAACATCGAATTTCGATCGACTAAATATATCCTGAAATTCCCAGATCAAGTCGTGGAGACGTTTTGTATTATCGGATGACCATGATGATGGCCAACGGAAAAGTTTAAAAAAGTATTCCTTTGAAAGAGCTGTATTGGTAGTCGTAGTCGCAGTCATCGCCACAATGGGATAAGATAATATTGAGGGGAAGGTCCGTATGGCCCTAATGCCAAGTATTAAATCAAATGGAGGATCTCCCAGTACATGAAAATCAAATGTTTGACGAATATCTCCCCACTTCACCCAAACCTGAACAAAACCTCTCGATTTAACAACATCACCAGATGCTGTACGAAAATATATACCATGCGGTATAATCGGAACTGACAAGTCATTAGCCATGTTTATTGACATTAAGTTTAATTCAGATCCGGTGTCTAACATAGCTATGCGTGGGCTTCCACCATTCAAATCGATTTCTGCGTAAATGAATGGTGCTATCGGTTCGTTGATGATCCCAGTAGTTGCACCCCCCACTACTGGGAAGCGTCGTTTTTTGATTTTCCTTTTAAACAGTCTTTAGGCAAGTGATTGTGATTGGTGCAACGATTGCACCGCTTGAAGCATTGTCTAGCAAAGTGGCCGGCTACACCGCAATTGTAGCATCCTGTTTTTACGGCTCCTGATACTGGTAGATGCGAAGTATGTTGGTTATAATTGGTTAGAGAGATACCCGTGTCCATAATGAAACGCACCAACGCATCCCATGACGTGAATTGCTGGACCAGAACGATCTTTCTTGACGCTTCATTTTTTATGTTTTTTATGAATATACTAATAGCTAAATCATCGGAAATCGTTCGTTTATAGCGGAGTAGTCTCAAATTGTCATCAAATTTGGTTACATCGTCCCTTGACACTATGTCAAACTCTAATGAATTTACTCCGTCGGTTGGTACCACCAACTGTGTCCATACCTCTTTGAGTTTTGTTAGTAAAGAATTTGCTGTGGTTCGGCGGTCTATATGCATTTTCTTTAAAATGCTGTCTTCTACGGAAATCTGTATCTTCATTAGCAAAGCTTCGTCCTTTTTTTCCTCCTCGATTTTCCCTTGCAACACTAACAAGTTGATCTCCGCCCTCAATGCTGTTTCCCAACATGCGAAATCGGATGTTATTGATAATTTCATGTTTTATGTAAATCACACTGCGCCAATATTAAAACAGGGAAATCACAATTAAATATTAACTCCAAACTTTAATCAAACAAACGACAATTAATCTATAAACCCCTCTTGCAATGCCTTACCTACTATCTAATATAAATCAATCCCTTCACCGTACACATTGCAAAGGTCAAACCGATTATCTGGGATACTTCCGGTATCTCAATAAAATACATTAAACATTTATAT
>JAUCBJ010000229.1:0-81110 GCA_032718475.1 Nemertoderma westbladi | reverse complement strand
ACCGGGAGCGACTCACTACTACTACTACTACCGGGAGCGACTCACTACTACTACTACTACTACCGGGAGCGACTCACTACTACTACTACTACCGGGAGCGACTCATACTACTACTACTACTACCGGGAGCGACTCACTACTACTACTACTACTACGGGAGCGACTCACTACTACTACTACTACTACCGGGAGCGACTCACTACTACTACTACTACCGGGAGCGACTCACTACTACTACTACTACCGGGAGCGACTCACTACTACTACTACTACCGGGAGCGACTCACTACTACTACTACTACCGGGAGCGACTCACTACTACTACTACTACCGGGAGCGACTCACTACTACTACTACTACCGGGAGCGACTCACTACTACTACTACTACCGGGAGCGACTCACTACTACTACTACTACTACCGGGAGCGACTCACTACTACTACTACTACACCGGGAGCGACTCAATACTACTACTACCGGGAGCGACTCACTACTACTACTACTACTACCGGGAGCGACTCACTACTACTACTACTACTACCGGGAGCGACTCACTACTACTACTACTACCGGGAGCGACTCACTACTACTACTACTACCGGGAGCGACTCACTACTACTACTACTACTACCGGGAGCGACTCACTACTACTACTACTACCGGGAGCGACTCACTACTACTACTACTACCGGGAGCGACTCACTACTACTACTACTACCGGGAGCGACTCACTACTACTACTACTACCGGGAGCGACTCACTACTACTACTACTACCGGGAGCGACTCACTACTACTACTACTACCGGGAGCGACTCACATACTACTACTACCGGGAGCGACTCACTACTACTACTACTACCGGGAGCGACTCACTACTACTACTACTACCGGGAGCGACTCACTACTACTACTACTACCGGGAGCGACTCACTACTACTACTACTACCGGGAGCGACTCACTACTACTACTACTACCGGGAGCGACTCACTACTACTACTACTACCGGGAGCGACTCACTACTACTACTACTACCGGGAGCGACTCACTACTACTACTACTACCGGGAGCGACTCACTACTACTACTACTACCGGGAGCGACTCAATACTACTACTACCGGGAGCGACTCACTACTACTACTACTACCGGGAGCGACTCACTACTACTACTACTACTACCGGGAGCGACTCACTACTACTACTACTACCGGGAGCGACTCAACTACTACTACTACCGGGAGCGACTCACTACTACTACTACTACCGGGAGCGACTCACTACTACTACTACTACCGGGAGCGACTCAATACTACTACTACCGGGAGCGACTCACTACTACTACTACTACCGGGAGCGACTCAACTACTACTACTACCGGGAGCGACTCACTACTACTACTACTACCGGGAGCGACTCACTACTACTACTACTACCGGGAGCGACTCAATACTACTACTACCGGGAGCGACTCACTACTACTACTACTACCGGGAGCGACTCACTACTACTACTACTACCGGGAGCGACTCACTACTACTACTACTACCGGGAGCGACTCACTACTACTACTACTACCGGGAGCGACTCACTACTACTACTACTACCGGGAGCGACTCAACTACTACTACTACCGGGAGCGACTCACTACTACTACTACTACCGGGAGCGACTCAATACTACTACTACCGGGAGCGACTCACTACTACTACTACTACCGGGAGCGACTCACTACTACTACTACTACCGGGAGCGACTCAATACTACTACTACCGGGAGCGACTCACTACTACTACTACTACCGGGAGCGACTCACTACTACTACTACCGGGAGCGACTCACTACTACTACTACTACCGGGAGCGACTCACTACTACTACTACTACCGGGAGCGACTCAATACTACTACTACCGGGAGCGACTCACTACTACTACTACTACCGGGAGCGACTCAATACTACTACTACCGGGAGCGACTCACTACTACTACTACTACCGGGAGCGACTCACTACTACTACTACTACCGGGAGCGACTCACTACTACTACTACTACCGGGAGCGACTCACTACTACTACTACTACCGGGAGCGACTCACTACTACTACTACTACCGGGAGCGACTCACTACTACTACTACTACCGGGAGCGACTCACTACTACTACTACTACCGGGAGCGACTCACTACTACTACTACTACCGGGAGCGACTCACTACTACTACTACTACCGGGAGCGACTCACTACTACTACTACTACCGGGAGCGACTCACTACTACTACTACTACCGGGAGCGACTCACTACTACTACTACTACCGGGAGCGACTCACTACTACTACTACTACCGGGAGCGACTCAACTACTACTACTACCGGGAGCGACTCACTACTACTACTACTACCGGGAGCGACTCACTACTACTACTACTACCGGGAGCGACTCACTACTACTACTACTACCGGGAGCGACTCACTACTACTACTACTACCGGGAGCGACTCACTACTACTACTACTACCGGGAGCGACTCACTACTACTACTACTACCGGGAGCGACTCACTACTACTACTACTACCGGGAGCGACTCACTACTACTACTACTACCGGGAGCGACTCACTACTACTACTACTACCGGGAGCGACTCACTACTACTACTACTACCGGGAGCGACTCACTACTACTACTACTACTACCGGGAGCGACTCACTACTACTACTACTACCGGGAGCGACTCACTACTACTACTACTACACCGGGAGCGACTCACTACTACTACTACTACCGGGAGCGACTCACTACTACTACTACTACCGGGAGCGACTCACTACTACTACTACTACCGGGAGCGACTCACTACTACTACTACTACTACCGGGAGCGACTCACTACTACTACTACTACTACCGGGAGCGACTCACTACTACTACTACTACCGGGAGCGACTCACTACTACTACTACTACCGGGAGCGACTCACTACTACTACTACCGGGAGCGACTCACTACTACTACTACTACCGGGAGCGACTCACTACTACTACTACTACCGGGAGCGACTCACTACTACTACTACTACCGGGAGCGACTCACTACTACTACTACTACCGGGAGCGACTCAATACTACTACTACCGGGAGCGACTCACTACTACTACTACTACCGGGAGCGACTCACTACTACTACTACTACCGGGAGCGACTCACTACTACTACTACTACTACCGGGAGCGACTCACTACTACTACTACTACCGGGAGCGACTCACTACTACTACTACTACCGGGAGCGACTCACTACTACTACTACTACCGGGAGCGACTCACTACTACTACTACTACCGGGAGCGACTCACTACTACTACTACTACCGGGAGCGACTCACTACTACTACTACTACCGGGAGCGACTCACTACTACTACTACTACTACCGGGAGCGACTCACTACTACTACTACTACCGGGAGCGACTCACTACTACTACTACTACCGGGAGCGACTCACTACTACTACTACTACCGGGAGCGACTCACTACTACTACTACTACCGGGAGCGACTCACTACTACTACTACTACTACCGGGAGCGACTCACTACTACTACTACTACCGGGAGCGACTCAACTACTACTACTACCGGGAGCGACTCACTACTACTACTACTACCGGGAGCGACTCACTACTACTACTACTACCGGGAGCGACTCACTACTACTACTACTACCGGGAGCGACTCACTACTACTACTACTACCGGGAGCGACTCACTACTACTACTACTACCGGGAGCGACTCACTACTACTACTACTACCGGGAGCGACTCACTACTACTACTACTACCGGGAGCGACTCACTACTACTACTACTACCGGGAGCGACTCACTACTACTACTACTACCGGGAGCGACTCACTACTACTACTACTACTACCGGGAGCGACTCACTACTACTACTACTACCGGGAGCGACTCACTACTACTACTACTACCGGGAGCGACTCACTACTACTACTACTACCGGGAGCGACTCACTACTACTACTACTACTACCGGGAGCGACTCACTACTACTACTACTACCGGGAGCGACTCACTACTACTACTACTACCGGGAGCGACTCACTACTACTACTACTACCGGGAGCGACTCACTACTACTACTACTACTACCGGGAGCGACTCACTACTACTACTACTACCGGGAGCGACTCACTACTACTACTACTACTACCGGGAGCGACTCACTACTACTACTACTACCGGGAGCGACTCACTACTACTACTACTACCGGGAGCGACTCACTACTACTACTACTACCGGGAGCGACTCACTACTACTACTACTAACCGGGAGCGACTCACTACTACTACTACTACCGGGAGCGACTCACTACTACTACTACTACCGGGAGCGACTCACTACTACTACTACTACTACCGGGAGCGACTCACTACTACTACTACTACCGGGAGCGACTCACTACTACTACTACTACCGGGAGCGACTCACTACTACTACTACTACCGGGAGCGACTCACTACTACTACTACTACACCGGGAGCGACTCACTACTACTACTACTACCGGGAGCGACTCACTACTACTACTACTACCGGGAGCGACTCACTACTACTACTACTACCGGGAGCGACTCACTACTACTACTACTACTACCGGGAGCGACTCACTACTACTACTACTACTACCGGGAGCGACTCACTACTACTACTACTACTACCGGGAGCGACTCACTACTACTACTACTACCGGGAGCGACTCACTACTACTACTACTACCGGGAGCGACTCACTACTACTACTACTACCGGGAGCGACTCACTACTACTACTACTACCGGGAGCGACTCACTACTACTACTACTACTACCGGGAGCGACTCACTACTACTACTACTACTACCGGGAGCGACTCACTACTACTACTACTACTACCGGGAGCGACTCACTACTACTACTACTACCGGGAGCGACTCAATACTACTACTACCGGGAGCGACTCACTACTACTACTACTACTACCGGGAGCGACTCACTACTACTACTACTACACGGGAGCGACTCACTACTACTACTACTACCGGGAGCGACTCAATACTACTACTACCGGGAGCGACTCACTACTACTACTACTACCGGGAGCGACTCACTACTACTACTACTACCGGGAGCGACTCACTACTACTACTACTACTACCGGGAGCGACTCACTACTACTACTACTACTACCGGGAGCGACTCACTACTACTACTACTACCGGGAGCGACTCACTACTACTACTACTACTACCGGGAGCGACTCACTACTACTACTACTACTACCGGGAGCGACTCACTACTACTACTACTACCGGGAGCGACTCACTACTACTACTACTACTACCGGGAGCGACTCACTACTACTACTACTACCGGGAGCGACTCACTACTACTACTACTACTACCGGGAGCGACTCACTACTACTACTACTACCGGGAGCGACTCACTACTACTACTACTACCGGGAGCGACTCACTACTACTACTACTACTACCGGGAGCGACTCACTACTACTACTACTACCGGGAGCGACTCACTACTACTACTACTAGACCGGGAGCGACTCACTACTACTACTACTACCGGGAGCGACTCACTACTACTACTACTACCGGGAGCGACTCACTACTACTACTACTACCGGGAGCGACTCAATACTACTACTACTACTACCGGGAGCGACTCACTACTACTACTACTACCGGGAGCGACTCACTACTACTACTACTACCGGGAGCGACTCACTACTACTACTACTACCGGGAGCGACTCACTACTACTACTACCGGGAGCGACTCACTACTACTACTACTACCGGGAGCGACTCACTACTACTACTACTACCGGGAGCGACTCAATACTACTACTACCGGGAGCGACTCACTACTACTACTACTACTACCGGGAGCGACTCACTACTACTACTACTACCGGGAGCGACTCACTACTACTACTACTACCGGGAGCGACTCACTACTACTACTACCGGGAGCGACTCACTACTACTACTACTACCGGGAGCGACTCACTACTACTACTACTACCGGGAGCGACTCAATACTACTACTACCGGGAGCGACTCACTACTACTACTACTACTACCGGGAGCGACTCACTACTACTACTACTACCGGGAGCGACTCACTACTACTACTACTACTACCGGGAGCGACTCACTACTACTACTACTACCGGGAGCGACTCAATACTACTTCTACTAGGATCGGCGTAGAACATCGAGCGACTCACTACTACTACTACTACTACCGGGAGCGACTCACTACTACTACTACTACTACCGGGAGCGACTCACTACTACTACTACTACTACCGGGAGCGACTCACTACTACTACTACTACTACCGGGAGCGACTCACTACTACTACTACTACCGGGAGCGACTCACTACTACTACTACTACAACTACAGGGAGCGATTCACTACTACTACTACTACTACCGGGAGCGACTCACTACTACTACTACTACCGGGAGCGACTCACTACTACTACTACTACTACCGGGAGCGACTCACTACTACTACTACTACGGGGAGCGACTCACTACTACTACTACCGGGAGCGACTCACTACTACTACTACTACCGGGAGCGACTCACTACTACTACTACTACTACCGGGAGCGACTCACTACTACTACTACGGGGAGCGACTCACTACTACTACTACTACTAGGATCGCCGTAGAACATCGAGCGACTCACGAGTCGTAGTTATCCTTGATTTCTTTCTCCCGGATTACCAAATCTTGGAAAATTAGTGGAAGTTCTAAATTCATTTTGTTCATATACTTCGCCTCTACAACCTGGACTTCTATCTCCATATCGAAGTTTATATAGAGTTCTTTGGTTTCAGAGTGACGGACAAGTAGTGAGCTATTGAGTGCTGATTGTACAGGTTCCGCCATTCTACACCATCCCCTGTGGTACAACATCTGTAAAAAAAATACAATTATTAATGTGAGGCGTATATTATCCACATGGATAGTGATAGTGAAACGATAGTGAATTTCGCACAATAGTACAATATAAAGTTGTAGATAAAAGGTTTAAATTAATAGTTTTCATAATTATCAATAAAATTGTGTGTTAAAATATTTTATTCCAAACATTACATTAGTAAATACTAACGTAAGATAAAAGTTATATTATTGTCGCAAAATAAATTAAAGGAATATTCGAAAACCGTATCATAATTCTAATAAACTGTAATATAATTCTATATTTATCGTAAAAATATTTATATATTCATATTGTACTGGTGTGTACTGGTCCTGGTAGGCTACCACCATACTAATCAGTACTAACCATACTGCCGACTGCTGTACTGGCCTATATAATTTTAAATATCAATATATATTGGAATTCTGGAAATGGCAACGGAGTTTACGGACTTAATTGATCAGCTAATGAACTCAATCAAGGTAGTTAAAGCAAAGAAAAGTGTGTGAAATGATGAAGAGCGTTCGTTCTTAGAAGGGCTCATGAGGCTGAACTCAATCTACACCAATACACTCGGCGAAGTTGCGAACACAAACTATCAGTTGGCTATATCTCGTCGAGAAACTGTAGCTGCAAAGGATGACTTGATCAAGCAACTGTCGAAACGCACCAGTGAAAATGAACCTCGGACTTCCTACAGCAATGCTGTTTCCGGATGTTATACTACGCTATCTTTGAACCATGTTCACTTATCACGTAGAAACCTCGTCAAAGGTTCTCAACATTCAAATGCTGCTACTGGTCATAATTCCCCAATCATAATTCAACCTGGAGCGAATCAATCTAATGTCGGAACCCAAGAATCCTATAGAACCGGTATTTTTCGAATAAGAAAATAATACCAACACGTGTGGCCAACACGCCTTCAGTACGAAGTGAAACAAGCTTTCCACCTCGTAAGTCTCACATCCATCTCGGAAATTCAGATGTTGAAGTAACGGAAGAAACAATCGGTTCTTATCTTAATGCAGAGGGTGTCCACTTTGATTCAATAAAATGCCTACCAGTATATCCGGAATCCACTGTTAGCTGATCCAATCCGCTGCACCACCCAATGAGAAAATGGGGAAATCGTGATTTACGAATCACGATTAGATATGCAATATTGCCGAACGCAATATTGCATCCCAGAGGGAACGAGGCAATATACACTGCCAGCTAGAGAGAGAGATGCCAATACATCTCAGGGGGAAGCCAACACAGGGCCAGGAAAGACAGGGGAGGTTAGGGGGGGGTAAACCAACCAATAGTGGGGTGGTACACCATCAATTAGCGCGTATCTATTGGTAGGTCAGTACTCAGTACAGTAAGCAATGTGAGTAATCTTCCATGTAATGTCCATATAACTGTTACTCGATGTTAATTATGATTCAGTTGGCTAATATTCAGAGTAGAAGTTAAACGGTTTAACTTGAAACACACAATGGTTGGGATCCCTCGCCAACTCGGATCCCATCACTTAATTTAAACAGTTTAAACCGACTTCGTTGTGACGAACATCCACAAACCAACGAAGAGACCATCAGGAGAAACAACGCCAATGATGAGCAAACCAATGACGCCCCAAGGATAGGAGAAGGGTGGAAGTCTGCCGCGCACTCCCAGCGACAGAGATGCAACGATTTGGGAGGCAGCGACGAGGCGGTACCAGCCCGCCACACCGGATTTGCCGAAGAACAACAGTTCGGTTGGAGAGGAGGAAGGCGGATGAGTACAAGGTAATGAGAAACGCGGGATGAGAGCGGTGAGAAGAACACCAGGGTCACCAGCCAAACAGTGGCTACAGGCAGCGAGTGGCCCACTGGAATGGCAACAGTGGGGCTGATGGTGCCACGCCGGATGAGGAGAGGAGGTCCGACGTTGGGACAAGTGATCGCCTACGACGTGGGTACATTGCCACTAGAAAGATCCTCAACGACGCCAAGAAAGGAGGAAAGGTAGATGAGCCCAAGCTAAGCCGCAGACTCAGTGAGTGCAATACACATTTTCACTACTTAATCCGATTTTGGCAGGGCGAATTGGCGAATGAGAGGGCGAGATAGGTCACCACAGAACTGTTTGAATTGTGGCGATCAGGGATAATGCCATATGGTGTAGTGTACATAGGGCCTTATCTAGTAGATGCGCGAGGGATTAAGTTAGTGGGATGGGCAGGTTCGAAAGACACCAGAACCGAGGCGAACCCAGAGGATTCGGTGTCATCAGTTAGTAAGACTACTAGCAGGCACAATAAAAGTAGTAAAACCAGCAGGCGACGGGAGTCTGTCTCAACCGAAAAGTCCTCTACACCCTCCGCGAAAGCATGTTAGAGATAGATCTGGTGTGTCAGCTAGACATGGTCGCGTTGGACCAAAGGTAGTTAGAGAGACAGTTGGATGAGGAGACCGCCTTGTTAGAAAGGGAAGGGGTGCTAGCGAGAGAGTGTAAAGATAGAGCGGATAAGGTGGCGAGAGAGTATAGAGAGAGGGCTGTGAGGGAAGCAGACGAGTATAGAGAACGGGAGGAGAAGGAAGTGAATGAGCGCAAAGAGTGGGATGCGAGGGAGGCAGAGAGGGTTGAGAGAGAGGTAAACGAGCGCAAAGAGCGAGAAGCGAGAGAAGCAGAGTTATCCGACCAGAGTATTAGAGAGGACAGAGAGAGAGAGAGAGCCGGTAAGATAAGGTAAGATATCATCCCATGCATACCCGGTTGAGGGGGTTTAATGAAGTATCAGGCGAGACAGAAACGCTGGTTAGAACTGGCAAAACTGGGTTTATCAGAGAGCGAGGCTGGTTCGGGAAGTATTTATGAGGAACTAGGGGTAATGGAAACATTTGTTATTACTCCACTTACAGGACAATATGGCTAGCTCTCTGCTCAGTGGTTAACAAAACCAACATAACTTTTGGACTCAAGTTCATAGACATTGTAATGTGAAATCACCTCCACCGAATAAAGTTGATGCTGCTACAGGTAAACAGGAGATTACTAAAATGTGGAAAACTTCTTTTGATACAGTTCTTAATTGCGTAAATGATGATAAGGATAGATATTTTATTTATGAAATTTAATAAAATTAAAATGTCTAATATTAACTCGGTTAACTCAAAATCAAGTTTTTGACGCCATAAATGAACTGAACACCAATAAATCGTCTGGTCCCGATGGTTTAACAGCAGAACATTTTCTGTATGGGTGCAGTTCCCATTTATGTCTAAGGTAATGATAGACTCTAGAATAATTCCTATTGTTAAGGATCATACAGGTGACTTAACAAGTAAGGATAATTATGCTACTAATACGAATTATAATATATCTAAATAAGTCTCAAACATCTTGCCTCATGGCTTGCCCCTCAGAACTCTTAAGCAATATAGCTTCATAGTTTTGCGGATTGTAAATAACAAAGTTAGAGAATATGTTAATTTTCAAATAATACGCCCTCTAGCGGCAGACTATGGAACTTCCGACTACTCTGTGACTCCGTAAAAGATATAGCCTATGATATAGTAGATGCCTACCGAGTTTAAACCAAATCGAAATGAAAATAACAAAGTTAGAGAAGATGTTAATAGAGTCTAGATGTTAATAGATCTGATTGCTGCAATAATTTTATCAGGAATCCCACATAATGAAAATATGCTGAACTTACGTGAGCGAGAGACTGAATCAAAGGCCTTGAAGAAGTCAACAAAGATAACAGCCAGATGCCTGTCTTTCTTTTTTGATAACTCTTCAATTATCCTTCTAAGTGCCAAAATGGGCTCCATGGTCCCACGACCTTTACTGAACCCATTCTGATTTTCACGGAGCAGTCTCTCAATGGGATCCCTGATGCGATTTAATAGAATTCTATTGTATAGCTTTGCAGCAATCGAGATTAATGAGATTCCCCGAAAAGAACCATAGAGTGTTAGGTTGCCCTTCTTGGGAACTGGCACCAACTTATTTGTTTTCATTTCTTGTGGGACTCTTGTTGTTCGGTACATGTCTACTATGATGGGATAGATGAGCTTTAAACACTCAGGTATTTTAAAGACCTCAGGGGGAACACCATCTACTCCACTGGCACGATTGGTCTTAATGCTCTTTACAGCAGCCTTCACTTCTGCAAAGGAGATATCGCCAATGGGAATATCTTGGAGTACAGACTCAGACACTTTTACTTCTATAAAGTTTGGTGCTGTCTAACGCGTTCAAACAAGTGTTGGATGGTGTGTCCAACATATTCCCCCTTACAAGAAGGACAAGAGAAAGTGTAAACGACATTAGTTGGGCAACCAATCTGTTTGTTCGAAAGTTGTGTGGACTTATATCAAGGTCGTGCACACGGCCAGTTCGGTTCGTTTTCAATACAACTAAACTGTGCCAGTCACTTTTTCCATAGCATCGAATTCTCGACGGGCTATGGCTAGTTTGTCAGGAGAAAGTCAACGAGCATGGGCATGAGTAGGTGCTCCCTTTGGAGGGATGTGATGTTCTACACCATGCCTTACGGAAGCAGTAGAAAATTTTGGAGTTGTTAGTTCTGGAAACTCTGACAATAATGCTGTAAACTCATTGTCTGCTTGGGAAACTAAGTTAATAGGACTACATGTAAATCTGGGAGCCTGGTTGGTGCTGATTTGGTGGAGTATGTTTCTGCATCAACTAATCAGTAATTCATGAGATTAATGAGAATACCGTGACAACGGAAGAAATCGGCCCCCAAAATTGGTGGGGAGACAGATCGACAGATGCTAAAATGAAATTCCAGGAGAACAGCCGATAGCTGGTTCCGAGAAAAAATATATGTTCATACAAGTTGCTGGCAAGTGAATTTTAAATAACAGTAGATAATTTCTCCCGATGTGCTCAAAAACGACTAAACTTACCTATCACCTGTCAATCTAAATGGAAGGTTAGTTAAGGATGAATCTTTCTATTAGTCTCTACTGTACAACAGAGCGATAAGTTCTTTGCTATGAAGTTCTAGTTACTTTTGTAATTATTAAAATGTTGGCACTATCTCAAAGAACTAATCAATCTCCTCATATTTTATATCTTTTATACTAACCTCAAACTCAAGGAGTACAGAAGCCATTTTATTGTAATTTCTTACAACCTTCTTTGCCTCTGGAGACTTAAGGATTTCAGGTTTCTTTTTGAATACTTTCATTGGTTCATCAATTTGCCGGTACAATTGTCTTGCCCACATAATCTTACCAGAAATCTATTAAAATGAAAATAGATGGCACTATTTAACCAATATATAAAATTCACTGTGCCATCAAGTTCGATTATTTGGTTGAGGGTCTTAACAATTAAATTGGGTAAACGCCACGCCACGCTCATAAAGTTAATATTAACAAAAAGTATAATCAATTAAATTGGGTAAACACCACGCCGCGCTCATAAAGTTAATGTTAAAAAAAGTACAATCAATTAAATTGGGTAAACGCCACGCCACGCTCATAAAGTTAATGTTAAAAAAAGTATAATCAATTAAATTGGGTAAACACCACGCCGCGCTCATAAAGTTAATGTTAAAAAAAGTATAATCAATTAAATTGGGTAAACGCCTTGCCACGCTCATAAAGTTAATGTTAAAAAAAGTATAATCAATTAAATTGGGTTAATGCCACGCCGCGCTCATAAAGTTAATGTTAACAAAAAGTATAATCAATTATTATAGGAAGGGATCTAGGGGTCTTTACCTCGAATGATAAGTTTATTTTACCGAAAATAACTTATCTTTTATTAGCGCAATTGTAGGACTAATCCCATCACATGCGTACTTTTTAACCGGGTAGTGTACAAATTTAAGAATCGCGTAATTTTTCTTGAAATTAATATCTCATATCTCTCCAAACCACGTACGCGTTTCGACCTTACTGGGTCTCATCAGCGTGGTGTCGGATTCGAACCTGGGACCTCGAGGTGGAAGCCGAGACTACAACCACTAGGCCACAGGTTCTTGAGATATGGAGTATTAATTTCAAAGCCAGCTGCCATTTTATTAGCCCCTGAGTTTTTGATTATTGATAGTAACAATGTGTTGGCAAGCTGTATTTTTCGAGGTGTTTGTTATTATACATTTATTATAGGAAGGGATCTAGGGGTCTTTACCACGAATGATAAGTTTATTTTACCGAAAATAACTTATCTTTTATTGGCGCAATTGTAGGACTAATCCCATCACATGCGTACTTTTTAACTGGGTAGTGTACAAATTTAAGAATCGCATAATTTTTCTTGAAATTAATATCTCATATCTCTCCAAACCACATACGCGTTTCGACCTTACTGGGTCTCATCAGCGTGGTGTCGGATTCGAACCTGGGACCTCGAGGTGGAAGCCGAGACTACAACCACTAGGCCACAGGTTCTTGAGATATGGAGTATTAATTTCAAAGCCAGCTGCCATTTTATTAGCCCCTGAGTTTTTGATTATTGATAGTAACAATGTGTTGGCAAGCTGTATATTTCGAGGTGTTTGTTATTATACATTTATTATAGGAAGGGATCTAGGGGTCTTTACCTCGAATGATAAGTTTATTTTACCGAAAATAACTTATCTTTTATTGGCGCAATTGTAGGACTAATCCCATCACATGCGTACTTTTTAACCGGGTAGTGTACAAATTTAAGAATCGCGTAATTTTTCTTGAAATTAATATCTCATATCTCTCCAAACCACGTACGCGTTTCGACCTTACTGGGTCTCATCAGCGTGGTGTCGGATTCGAACCTGGGACCTCGAGGTGGAAGCCGAGACTACAACCACTAGGCCACAGGTTCTTGAGATATGGAGTATTAATTTCAAAGCCAGCTGCCATTTTATTAGCCCCTGAGTTTTGATTATTGATAGTAACAATGTGTTGGCAAGCTGTATTTTTCACAAAGCTCACAAAGTTAATGTTAAAAAAAGTATAATCAATTAAATTGGGTAAACGCCACGCTGTGCTCATAAAGTTAATATTAACAAAAAGTATAATCAATTAAATTGGGTTAACGCCACGCTGTGCTCATAAAGTTAATATTAACAAAAAGTATAATCAATTAAATTGGGTTAACGCCATGCCACGCTCATAAAGTTAATGTTAAAAACGTATAATCAATTAAATTGGGTTAATGCCACGCCACGCTCATAAAGTTAATGTTAACAAAAAGTATAATCAATTAAATTGGGTTAATGCCACGCCACGCTCATAAAGTTAATATTAACAAAAAGTATAATCAATTAAATTGGGTTAACGCCATGCCACGCTCATAAAGTTAATGTTAAAAACGTATAATCAATTAAATTGGGTAAATGCCATGCCGCGCTCATAAAGTTAATGTTAAAAAAAGTATAATCAATTAAATTGGGTAAACGCCATGCCGCGCTCATAAAGTTAATGTTAAAAAAGTATAATCAATTAAATTGGGTAAACGCCACGCCACGCTCATAAAGTTAATGTTAAACAAGTATAATCAATTAAATTGGGTAAACGCCACACCACGCTCATAAAGTTAATGATAAAAAAAGTATAATCAATTAAATTGGGTAAACGCCACGCCACGCTCATAAAGTTAATGATAAAAAAAGTATAATCAATTAAATTTGGTAAACGCCACGCCACGCTCATAAAGTTAATGTTAAAAAAAGTATAATCAATTAAATTGTGTAAACGCCACGCCACACTCATAAAGTTAATGTTAAAAAAAAGTATAATCAATTAAATTGGGTAAACGCCACGCTCACAAAGTTAATGTTAAAAAAAGTATAATCAATTAAATTGGGTAAACGCCACGCCGCGCTCATAAAGTTAATGTTAAAAATGTATAATCAATTAAATTGGGTTAACGCCACGCCACGCTCATAAAGTTAATGTTAAAAAAAAGTATAATCAATTAAATTGGGTAAACGCCACACCGCGCTCATAAAGTTAATGTTAAAAAAAAGTATAATCAATTAAATTGGGTAAACGCCACGCCGCGCTCATAAAGTTAATGTTAAAAAAAAGTATAATCAATTAAATTGGGTAAACGCCACGCCACACTCATAAGTTAATGTTAAAAAAAAGTATAATCAATTAAATTGGGTAAACGCCACGCTCACAAAGTTAATGTTAAAAAAAGTATAATCAATTAAATTGGGTAAACGCCACGCTCACAAAGTTAATGTTAAAAAAAGTATAATCCATTAAATTGGGTAAATGCCACGCCGCGCTCATAAAGTTAATCTTAAAAAAAGTATAATCAATTAAATTGGGTAAACGCCTCGCCACGCTCATAAAGTTAATGTTAACAAAAAGTATAATCAATTAAATTGGGTAAACGCCTCGCCACGCTCATAAAGATAATGTTAACAAAAAGTATAATCAATTAAATTGGGTAAACGCCACGCCACGCTCATAAAGTTAATCTTAAAAAAAGTATAATCAATTAAATTGGGTAAACGCCACGCTCATAAAGTTAATGTTAAAAAAAGTATAATCAATTAAATTGGGTAAACGCCACGCCACGCTCATAAAGTTAATCTTAAAAAAAGTATAATCAATTAAATTGGGTAAACGCCACGCTCACAAAGTTAATGTTAAAAAAAGTATAATCCATTAAATTGGGTAAATGCCACGCCGCGCTCATAAAGTTAATCTTAAAAAAAGTATAATCAATTAAATTGGGTAAACGCCTCGCCACGCTCATAAAGTTAATGTTAACAAAAAGTATAATCAATTAAATTGGGTAAACGCCTCGCCACGCTCATAAAGATAATGTTAACAAAAAGTATAATCAATTAAATTGGGTAAACGCCACGCCACGCTCATAAAGTTAATCTTAAAAAAAGTATAATCAATTAAATTGGGTAAACGCCACGCTCATAAAGTTAATGTTAAAAAAAGTATAATCAATTAAATTGGGTAAACGCCACGCCGCGCTCATAAAGTTAATGTTAACAAAAAGTATAATCAATTAAATTGGGTTAACGCCACGCCACGCTCATAAAGTTAATGTTAAAAAAAAGTATAATCAATTAAATTGGGTAAACGCCACACCGCGCTCATAAAGTTAATGTTAAAAAAAAGTATAATCAATTAAATTGGGTAAACGCCACGCCGCGCTCATAAAGTTAATGTTAAAAAAAGTATAATCAATTAAATTGGGTAAACGCCACGCTCATAAAGTTAATGTTAAAAAAAGTATAATCAATTAAATTGGGTAAACGCCACGCCACGCTCATAAAGTTAATCTTAAAAAAAGTATAATCAATTAAATTGGGTAAACGCCACACCACGCTCATAAAGTTAATGTTAACAAAAAGTATAATCAATTAAATTGGGTAAACGCCACGCCACGCTCATAAAGTTAATCTTAAAAAAAGTATAATCAATTAAATTGGGTAAATGCCATGCCACGCTCATAAAGTTAATGTTAACAAAAAGTATAATCAATTAAATTGGGTTAACGCCACGCCGCGCTCATAAAGTTAATGTTAAAAAAAGTATAATCAATTAAATTGGGTAAACGCCACGCTCATAAAGTTAATGTTAACAAAAAGTATAATCAATTAAATTGGGTAAATGCCATGCCGCGCTCATAAAGTTAATGTTAAAAAAGTATAATCAATTAAATTGGGTAAACGCCACGCCATGCTCATAAAGTTAATGTTAAAAAAAGTATAATCAATTAAATTGGGTAAACGCCACGCCGCGCTCATAAAGTTAATGTTAAAAAAAAGTATAATCAATTAAATTGGGTAAACGCCACGCTCACAAAGTTAATGTTAAAAAAAGTATAATCAATTAAATTGGGTAAACGCCACGCCATGCTCATAAAGTTAATGTTAAAAAAAGTATAATCAATTAAATTGGGTAAACGCCACGCCGCGCTCATAAAGTTAATGTTAAAAAAAAGTATAATCAATTAAATTGGATAAACGCCATGCTCACAAAGTTAATGTTAAAAAAAGTATAATCAATTAAATTGGGTAAACGCCACGCCGCGCTCATAAAGTTAATGTTCACAAAAAGTATAATCAATTAAATTGGGTAAACGCCATGCCGCGCTCATAAAGTTAATGTTAACAAAAAGTATAATCAATTAAATTGGGTTAACGCCACGCCGCGCTCATAAAGTTAATGTTAAAAAAAGTATAATCAATTAAATTGGGTTAACGCCACGCCGCGCTCATAAAGTTAATGTTAACAAAAAGTATAATCAATTAAATTGGGTTAATGCCACGCCGCGCTCATAAAGTTAATGTTAAAAAAAGTATAATCAATTAAATTGGGTAAACGTCACGCCATGCTCATAAAGTTAATGTTAAAAAAAGTATAATCAATTAAATTGGGTAAATGCCATGCCGCGCTCATAAAGTTAATGTTAAAAAAGTATAATCAATTAAATTGGGTAAACGCCACGCCGCGCTCATAAAGTTAATGTTAAAAAAAGGGAATCAATTAAATTGGGTTAACGCCACGCCACGCTCATAAAGTTAATGTTAACAAAAAGTATAATCAATTAAATTGGGTAAACGTCACGCCATGCTCATAAAGTTAATGTTAAAAAAAGTATAATCAATTAAATTGGGTAAACGCCATGCCACGCTCATAAAGTTAATCTTAAAAAAAGTATAATCAATTAAATTGGGTAAACGCCATGCCACGCTCATAAAGTTAATGTTAACAAAAAGTATAATCAATTAAATTGGATTAACGCCACGCCGCGCTCATAAAGTTAATGTTAAAAAAAGTATAATCAATTAAATTGGGTAAACGCCATGCCGCGCTCATAAAGTTAATCTTAAAAAAGTATAATCAATTAAATTGGGTAAACGCCATGCCGCGCTCATAAAGTTAATCTTAAAAAAAGTATAATCAATTAAATTGGGTAAACGCCATGCCACGCTCATAAAGTTAATGTTAACAAAAAGTATAATCAATTAAATTGGGTTAACGCCACGCCGCGCTCATAAAGTTAATGTTAAAAAAAGTATAATCAATTAAATTGGGTTAACGCCACGCCGCGCTCATAAAGTTAATGTTAACAAAAAGTATAATCAATTAAATTGGGTTAACGCCACGCCGCGCTCATAAAGTTAATGTTAAAAAAAGTATAATCAATTAAATTGGGTTAACGCCACGCCGCGCTCATAACTACTAGGATTGGCATGCTGCATTGCAGCTGCATTTCTAAGAATGCTGTGCCGGCTTGTCAACAAAATTGCACCGCCACAACTCCCTATCACCCATGACATTTGCTAGATCATCCGCATCTTTAAGGCCAGTGTCCTTTAAGATACGTCTCAAGAAAGTCATGGGCTGTCCACCATGCTTATTCACTCCATAAGGCTGCCAAAGTACAAGATTATGCACTGGCTGGTCGTCACGGCGGAAGCAATGTCCTGCAAAGCGGAGGCGATTTTGTTCTAGTGTCAAGCTTGGGGGAACCAATGAGACACCTCCAATGTTATATAGTGTCTGGTTGGAGATGTGTGCATTGTACTTGACACAATGAACCCGGCGTAGCATTCTTGTGAATGTGCCATCCAGAGATTTGGTGTCCTCAGCAGTTAGAGCCCAGCATGGACTCCCGTAGAGGAGTACCGGAACTACTGCTGCTCTAAATAATCGGACCTTAAGTTTCCGATTAATTCTCGGTGACTTCCAAATCCTGGAAAGCCTATTCAAGGCTGCCCATGCCTTTCCCTTACGTATTCGAAGGTCCTCACCTGACTTCCGGATCCATGATCCCAGGTAACAGAAGTCGTCCACATGCTCAAGAATACCATCCTTTGAGCTTATGCTCATCCGATCAGAGACTTGCTAAGGACTTTCAAAGTTAACTGTCAGAATTTTGGTCTTTCTGGAGTTAATAAAAAGACCAACACTAGAAGCAGCATGTTCTAATGAACTGAGGAGCCATTGGGCTCCCTCTGGTGATTCTGAGAGTACTCTTAAGTCATCAGCAAAGTTTAGATCAGTTAGGTACTTGGCAGGATTTCCTCCACTTCTGGAGCCAGTAGGTGGAGTTATCATCACCCCATTATCATTATGATGTTTTAAGCACATGCGTAGAACATAGTCAACCACAATTATGAACAAGAATGGTGCAAGTGTGTCTCCCTGGAGGATGCCCCATAACACTTCAAATGGTTCTGTGTCACCGTCAACAGTAGACACAAATGTTGTCGAACCATCGTATACTGATCTGATTGCTGCAATAATTTCATCAAGAATCCAATATAATGAAAGTATGCTGAACATACGTGAGCGAGAGACTGAATCAAAGGCCTTGAAGAAGTCAACAAAGATAACAGCCAGATGCCTGTCTTTCTTTTTTGATAATTCTTCAATTATCCTTCTAAGTGCCAAAATGGGCTCCATGGTCCCACGACCTTTACAGAACCCATTCTGATTTCCACGGAGCAGTCTCTCAATGGGATCCCTGATGCGATTTAATAGAATCCTGTTGTATAGCTTTGCAGCAATCGAGATCAATGAGATTCCCCGAAAAGAACCATAGAGTGTTAGGTTGCCCTTCTTGGGAACTGGCACCAACTTATTTGTTTTCATTTCTTGTGGGACTATTCTTGTTCGGTACATGTCTACTATGATGGGATATCACGCTCATAAAGTTAATGTTAAAAAAGTATACTCAATTAAATTTGGTAAACGCCACACCACGCTCATAAAGTTAATGTTAAAAAAGTATAATCAATTAAATTGGGTAAACGCCACGCCGCGCTCATAAAGTTAATGTTAAAAACGTATAATCAATTAAATTGGGTAAACGCCACGCCACGCTCATTAAGTTAATGTTAAAAAAAGTAAAATCAATTAAATTGGGTAAACGCCACGCCACGCTCATAAAGTTAATGTTAAAAAAAGTATAATCAATTAAATTGGGTAAACGCCACGCCACGCTCATAAAGTTAATCTTCAAAAAAGTATAATCAATTAAATTGGGTAAACGCCACGCCTCGCTCATAAAGTTAATATTAAAAAAATTATACTCAATTAAATTGGGTAAATGCCACGCCACACTCATAAAGTTAATATTAAAAAAAGTATAATCAATTAAATTGGGTAAACGCCACGCCACGCTCATAAAGTTAATCTTAAAAAAAGTATAATCAATTAAATTGGGTAAACGCCACGCCACGCTCATTAAGTTAATGTTAAAAAAAGTATAATCAATTAAATTGGGTAAACGCCACGCCACGCTCATAAAGTTAATGTTAAAAAAAGTATAATCAATTAAATTGGGTAAACGCCACGCCACGCTCATAAAGTTAATATTAAAAAAAGTATAATCAATTAAATTGGGTAAACACCACGCCACACTCATAAAGTTAATCTTAAAAAAAGTATAATCAATTAAATTGGGTAAACGCCACGCCACGCTCATTAAGATAATGTTAAAAAAAGTATAATCAATTAAATTGGGTAAACGCCACGCCACGCTCATAAAGTTAATCTTCAAAAAAGTATAATCAATTAAATTGGGTAAACGCCTCGCCACGCTCATAAAGTTAATGTTAAAAAAAGTATAATCAATTAAATTGTGTAAACGCCACGCCACGCTCATAAAGTTAATGTTAAAAAAAGTATAATCAATTAAATTGGGTAAACGCCACGCCACGCTCATAAAGTTAATCTTCAAAAAAGTATAATCAATTAAATTGGGTAAACGCCTCGCCACGCTCATAAAGTTAATGTTAAAAAAAAGTATAATCAATTAAATTGGGTAAACGCCACACCGCGCTCATAAAGTTAATGTTAAAAAAAGTACAATCAATTAAATTGGGTAAACGCCACGCCACGCTCATAAAGTTAATGTTAAAAAAAGTATAATCAATTAAATTGGGTAAACGCCACGCCACGCTCATAAAGTTAATCTTCAAAAAAGTGTAATCAATTAAATTGGGTAAACGCCTCGCCACGCTCATAAAGTTAATGTTAAAAAAAGTATAATCAATTAAATTGGGTAAACGCCACACCGCGCTCATAAAGTTAATGTTAAAAAAAGTATAATCAATTAAATTGGGTAAACGCCATGCCACGCTCATAAAGTTAATGTTAAAAAAAGTATAATCAATTAAATTGGGTAAACGCCTCGCCACGCTCATAAAGTTAATGTTAAAAAAAGTATAATCAATTAAATTGGGTAAACGCCACGCCACGCTCATTAAGTTAATGTTAAAAAAAGTATAATCAATTAAATTGGGTAAACGCCACGCCACGCTCATAAAGTTAATCTTCAAAAAAGTATAATCAATTAAATTGGGTAAACGCCTCGCCACGCTCATAAAGTTAATGTTAAAAAAAGTATAATCAATTAAATTGGGTAAACGCCACGCCACGCTCATAAAGTTAATGTTAAAAAAAGTATAATCAATTAAATTGGGTAAACGCCACGCCACGCTCATAAAGTTAATCTTCAAAAAAGTATAATCAATTAAATTGGGTAAACGCCTCGCCACGCTCATAAAGTTAATGTTAAAAAAAGTATAATCAATTAAATTGGGTAAACGCCACACCGCGCTCATAAAGTTAATGTTAAAAAAAGTATAATCCATTAAATTGGGTAAACGCCACACCACGCTCATAAAGTTAATGTTAAAAAAAGTATAATCAATTAAAATGGGTAAACACCATGCCACGCTCATAAAGTGTAAGCGGATTCAATTCCCTACACCACCCACCAAAAATTAGACCAGTGGCATTTTACCAATATAGTTGGCGATGCGAGATTACCAATAAATAATCTCGCCTCATAACCAACTCAGGGGGGGGGGGACACGCCCTAAGTCACAGAGAGAGGTGAGAGGTCAAACCACCTCAGAGGGACAACCCAGCTAGCGACGCTAGCACCAGGGAGTAACACCTACAGGGAGTGGCGAAGTGACAATTAGTATATAAGCCAATAGCGGGCAGGGAAGCACGTGGGGAAGGACAGGAGGGCATCCATTGGGTACCAAAGGCCACAGTAGTGTAGAGCTCAAACCAATATGTATCAATCATATAGTTACTCTGATTACTGATTTACCGGTCAGTTGATTATCACACAGTTGCGGACCGGCATAGTTTTGACCGTCATTTCATATGTGCTGCTGTCGTCATTTATGCTATACTGACTATTGTTACTATACCTGTATACATCTGACTGTGCTATTATTTCTGAGATCATTAATACTGAGAAACAAACTCTATTATTTTCCCAACGGCCTTCAGGCCAAAGATACTAGCCCAGCAGCCCAGTGACGCGTACAACCTTGCCCGGTTGGGATCTGAGAGTCGATCCCATCACATAAAGTTAATGTTAAAAAAAGTATAATCAATTAAATTGGGTAAACGCCACGCCACGCTCATAAAGTTAATGTTAAAAAAAAGTATAATCAATTAAATTGGGTAAACGCCACGCCACGCTCATAAAGTTAATGATAAAAAAAGTATAATCAATTAAATTGGGTAAACGCCACACCACGCTCATAAAGTTAATCTTAAAAAAAGTATAATCAATTAAATTGGGTAAACGCCACGCTCATAAAGTTAATGTTAAAAAAAGTATAATCAATTAAATTGGGTAAACGCCACGCCACGCTCATAAAGTTAATGTTAAAAAAAGTATAATCAATTAAATTGGGTAAACGCCACGCCACGCTCATAAAGTTAATGTTAAAAAAAGTATAATCAATTAAATTGGGTAAACGCCATGCCACGCTCATAAAGTTAATGTTAAAAAAAGTATAATCAATTAAATTGGGTAAACGCCACGCCACGCTCATAAAGTTAATCTTAAAAAAAGTATAATCAATTAAATTGGGTAAACGCCACGCCGCGCTCATAAAGTTAATGTTAAAAAAAAGTATAATCAATTAAATTGGGTAAACGCCACGCTCACAAAGTTAATGTTAAAAAAAGTATAATCAATTAAATTGGGTAAACGCCACGCCACGCTCATAAAGTTAATCTTAAAAAAAGTATAATCAATCAAATTGGGTAAACGCCACACCACGCTCATAAAGTTAATGTTAAAAAAAGTATAATCAATTAAATTGGGTAAACGCCACGCCACGCTCATAAAGTTAATCTTCAAAAAAGTATAATCAATTAAATTGGGTAAACGCCTCGCCACGCTAATAAAGTTAATGTTAAAAAAAGTATAATCAATTAAATTGGGTAAACGCCACGCCACGCTCATAAAGTTAATGTTAAAAAAAGTATAATCAATTAAATTGGGTAAACGCCACACCGCGCTCATAAAGTTAATCTTCAAAAAAGTATAATCCATTAAATTGGGTAAACGCCACACCACGCTCATAAAGTTAATGTTAAAAAAAGTATAATCAATTAAAATGGGTAAACACCATGCCACGCTCATAAAGTGTAAGCGGATTCAATTCCCTACACCACCCACCAAAAATTAGACCAGTGGCATTTTACCAATATAGTTGGCGATGCGAGATTACCAATAAATAATCTCGCCTCATAACCAACTCAGGGGGGGGGGGGGACACGCCCTAAGTCACAGAGAGAGGTGAGAGGTCAAACCACCTCAGAGGGACAACCCAGCTAGCGACGCTAGCACCAGGGAGTAACACCTACAGGGAGTGGCGAAGTGACAATTAGTATATAAGCCAATAGCGGGCAGGGAAGCACGTGGGGAAGGACAGGAGGGCATCCATTGGGTACCAAAGGCCACAGTAGTGTAGAGCTCAAACCAATATGTATCAATCATATAGTTACTCTGATTACTGATTTACCGGTCAGTTGATTATCACACAGTTGCGGACCGGCATAGTTTTGACCGTCATTTCATATGTGCTGCTGTCGTCATTTATGCTATACTGACTATTGTTACTATACCTGTATACATCTGACTGTGCTATTATTTCTGAGATCATTAATACTGAGAAACAAACTCTATTATTTTCCCAACGGCTTTCAGGCCAAAGATACTAGCCCAGTAGCCCAGTGACGCGTACAACCTTACCCGGTTGGGATCTGAGAGTCAATCCCATCACATAAAGTTAATGTTAAAAAAAGTATAATCAATTAAATTGGGTAAACGCCACGCCACGCTCATAAAGTTAATGTTAAAAAAAGTATAATCAATTAAATTGGGTAAACGCCACGCCACGCTCATAAAGTTAATGATAAAAAAAGTATAATCAATTAAATTGGGTAAACGCCACGCCACGCTCATAAAGTTAATCTTAAAAAAAGTATAATCAATTAAATTGGGTAAACGCCACGCCACGCTCATAAAGTTAATGTTAAAAAAAGTATAATCAATTAAATTGGGTAAATGCCACGCCACGCTCATAAAGTTAATGTTAAAAAAAGTATAATCAATTAAATTGGGTAAACGCCACGCCACGCTCATAAAGTTAATGTTAAAAAAAGTATAATCAATTAAATTGGGTAAACGCCACGCCACGCTCATAAAGTTAATGTTAAAAAAAGTATAATCAATTAAATTGGGTAAACGCCACGCCACGCTCATAAAGTTAATCTTAAAAAAAGTATAATCAATTAAATTGGGTAAACGCCACGCCGCGCTCATAAAGTTAATGTTAAAAAAAAGTATAATCAATTAAATTGGGTAAACGCCACGCTCACAAAGTTAATGTTAAAAAAAGTATAATCAATTAAATTGGGTAAACGCCACGCCACGCTCATAAAGTTAATCTTAAAAAAAGTATAATCAATTAAATTGGGTAAACGCCACACCACGCTCATAAAGTTAATGTTAAAAAAAGTATAATCAATTAAATTGGGTAAACGCCACACCACGCTCATAAAGTTAATCTTAAAAAAAGTATAATCAATTAAATTGGGTAAACGCCACACCACGCTCATAAAGTTAATGTTAAAAAAAGTATAATCAATTAAATTGGGTAAACGCCACGCCACGCTCATAAAGTTAATGTTAAAAAAAGTATAATCAATTAAATTGGGTAAACGCCACACCACGCTCATAAAGTTAATCTTAAAAAAAGTATAATCAATTAAATTGGGTAAACGCCACACCACGCTCATAAAGTTAATGTTAAAAAAAGTATAATCAATTAAATTGGGTAAACGCCACGCTCATAAAGTTAATGTTAAAAAAAGTATAATCAATTAAATTGGGTAAACGCCACGCCACGCTCATAAAGTTAATGTTAAAAATGTATAATCAATTAAATTGGGTTAACGCCACACCACGCTCATAAAGTTAATGTTAAAAAAAGTATAATCAATTAAATTGGGTAAACGCCACACCACGCTCATAAAATTAATGTTAAAAAAAGTGACAACAATAAAATAAAATAAAATTGCACAGCACATATTGTATAAAATAAAATCTGATTATTCCTTCAAGGCACAATAATCAGGGGAACAAACATGACACAAACATTAATAAAAATTAAAGACCCTTAAATATTAAACATAATTTTTGCTGAAAGTTATTACCAATAATAGATATAGATCAAACAACAAAAATTAAACAATCGCAAAATGTATAAATTACTTTTTTCATCATTCTGTTGTTTTTAAACAGAATTTCAAAATTCTGTCAACATAGCTTTTACATGGAATGTTTGTCAACATAACGAAAATCGGTTGAGTAGTAAAAAAGCAGACAGAAAATGTGTCCCAAAAAATTCAAGATAAGCGGCCGTTAGTTAACTTACTGTTAGTTTTCTAACTTAAATTTCATTCCTCCTAACCTTAAGTGTTATTTTTTTTGTTAAATTATCACCGTAATGAATAATGCTACGTTGTATAAATGATTGGGACTGCTACGCATATTGGGATCGGGTTACTTACAGGAGGAATATTCCATAATGGGATCGGGTTACTTACAGGAGGAATATTCCATATTCGGATCGCGTTACTTACAGGAGGAATATTCCATATTGGGATCGCGTTACTTACAGGAGGAATATTCCATATTGGGATCGCGTTACTTACAGGTGGAATATTCCATATTGGGATCGGGTTACTTACAGGAGGAATATTCCATATTGGGATCGCGTTACTTACAGGAGGAATATTCCATATTGGGATCGCGTTACTTACAGGAGGAATATTCCATATTGGGATCGCGTTACTTACAGGAGGAATATTCCATAATGGGATCGCGTTACTTACAGGAGGAATATTCCATAATGGGATCGGGTTACTTACAGGAGGAATATTCCATATTGGGATCGCGTTACTTACAGGAGGAATATTCCATATTGGGATCGCGTTATACTTACAGGAGGAATATTCCATATTGGGATCGCGTTACTTACAGGAGGAATATTCCATAATGGGATCGCGTTACTTACAGGAGGAATATTCCATAATGGGATCGGGTTACTTACAGGAGGAATATTCCATATTGGGATCGCGTTACTTACAGGAGGAATATTCCATATTGGGATCGCGTTACTTACAGGAGGAATATTCCATATTGGGATCACGTTACTTACAGGAGGAATATTCCATATTGGGATCGCGTTACTTACAGGAGGAATATTCCATATTGGGATCGCGTTACTTACAGGTGGAATATTCCATATTGGGATCGGGTTACTTACAGGAGGAATATTCCATATTGGAATCGGGTTACTTACAGGAGGAATATTCCACTGTGAAGGCGGATCCGACTTATACTTCTGGTATGTCCTTCTGCAGTTTTCTAAATCTTTATCAAATCGGCGTAAAACCTTAAAGCATAAATATAGGGAATAGCAAAAGTAGGCATGAAAAATTGCAATGCCGGTGTCAGTTCCATAGAAAAACAATTTGCCCATAATCAGCCCTCATGCTTTTTTTTATCACATAAACTCGAAGGAAGCACTACTCCAACGCAACCAATTTAAGCAATAGTGTTAGTTATGGTGTTAGTGTTAGAGGTAGTGTTACACCATCGCACTTCAACATTGTTATCTGTTCTCACAGATATAGCGCTTCTACGGAATTGACAGGGTTTTTAATGCCATCAACATCAGCATCGTCTTCAATAGGGGGGGGGGGGGGGGGGGGGGGGAATCTCTTATTAAACCATTTTTTTTCACCCAGCACCTTCGAATCCACAAAAAATATCAATTTTTAATTAAATTAATTAAAATTCACAATAATATTCAAACAATACATTTTTTAAAAAAAGTGCTGGATAGTTTTTCAAAATCATGAAAAAAACTTACAAACGAGCTGCAAAAAAATTATTAAATAATTATTGTTACTTAAAATAAATAAAATTAAATTTTTTTTTCAATAAAATAAAATAAATATAGAAAATAAATTTAAATTTTATTTTATTATATTTTATGGCTCACTAAAATTAGCGGTATGTAACGGTTTTTTGGATGCTGATCATGATTATAGAACTAAAATATAACATTCGAGAGAATTTGTGGTAATTTTGAATGTGCCCTCTGGGGCACGAAAAAAACAAACAGTAGTGCAAATATGATAATGATTATAGAGATTATAATTAGATTATAATTTATAGATTATAATTTATATTTACCCCGACTGGGGGTGTATCTTCATGTAAAAAAAAAAATATGATAATGAAAAATTACCACAAAATCGAATTGATTAATAATAAGTTTTTTACAAATAAGTTTTTTTGGGTTGCTGATCACGAATATGACACTAAAATATATCGTACATTGTTGATTAGGGCATTTTTGGATATGTGTCAATGTGCGGCACAAAAAATACAAGTAGCACAAATTTGATAATCAAAAATTATTACCAAATCAACCTGATTTTTAAACATTATGTGTTTTTTGGGACGCTGATCACGAATATGACACTCAAAAATATCCTATTATCCAACCAAATTAGATTTTTGCCGTTTTATTTTTTTTGCTCCTTGTATTTTTCGTCCCACCTGACAAGCAGCAAAAATGATAGTTGCGTTACCACGAATGATTTTTAACGAGTTGCATCGTGATCAGCGACCTTGATCAGCGACCAGTATAGCTTCACAATTATCAAAACCAAAGGCAAAATTTAACAGTTTATAATTTTGTGCTACTTGTACTTTTTATTCTGGGGCACCATAATGGCACCAAAATTAGGTTTGCATTTACCAGAAATATTTATAACTTGATTCATCGTGATCAGCAACCTCGAAAACGTTCAGAATTATCAAATCAAACACAAAATGTTTTAGTTTGACATTTGTATACTTGTACTTTAGCTCTTACAGTAATAGCTATATAATAATAATATATAAACCGACATCAGAACACTGACACATAAGGCATCATCGACCAATCAAAATTGCTAATCATCCCCTTCTATTTCCTTAGAAATTGGAGCCCTCCTATTGGCTTGTTTAGTCTTACTCTCAAGACTTGTGGTTTTCAAGTAATGTTAGACTATCTTAAGGTTTACTCTAAGGCAGCCCCCCCCTCCCCCCCCTCCCTCCCTCCACCCACCTGGGGCTGCCAGTTGTCTATTGGTTCTGCTGGCCTTGGAGTTACTCAACTTAGGGAAAAAATCATATTCATATAACTTACGATCAATTCCATTATTTTTATTTCAATGCTGCTACTTTTTAAAGGCTTAAAATGATAGTCATTTAAAGTGTCGGATTACACCACATAACAAATAAATAATATATAAAATGGAGGGGCGGAAACTTGACTCAAATCCCATCTCAGCAAATTAATATCTTGCCTCAGTGAATTAAGACTGCTATATGAATTAGATTACTGGAAAGGCTTGGCTGCTTGGCCAAGGCGACATTGGCTTGGCCCACCCACGGTGACGTCAACTACAGTATACTGTTAGATGTCTAGTCTACAGTACAACAATGATTTACTTACCATCATATATTTCTCGTTGATATCGAGATTAGCACCTTTAATCCTCTCAAATTTGTTGAGAAGCATTAGGGCTTGAAAAGTTGGCAAATTACGGTCAAACCAACGATCCATAAAGCCTTGTAATTGGGTCTTCAGTGAGTCGATCTGTCCACGGAAATCTATATAGTCAACATCAAACTGGAAAACAATAAAAGTAGTCACTTCTCAGTACAATGCTCTAGGGTGAAATTCTGTTTATTAGCCATTTGAATTGAGCAGCATTAATCAACGTGCCACGGATGTACATGGACTATATATCCTACACACACGGATGTACACGGACTATATATCCTACACACACGGATGTACACGGACTATATATCCTACACACACGGATGTACACGGACTATATATCCTACACACACGGATGTACACGGACTATATATCCTACACACGGATGTACACGGACTATATATCCTACACACACGGATGTACACGGACTATATATCCTACACACACGGATGTACACGGACTATATATCCTACACACACGGATGTACACGGACTATATATCCTACACACACGGATGTACACGGACTATATATCCTACACACACGGATGTACACGGACTATATATCCTACACACACGGATGTACACGGACTATATATCCTATACACGGATGTACATGGACTATATATCCTACACACACGGATGTACATGGACTATATATCCTACACACACGGATGTACACGGACTATATATCCTACACACACGGATGTACACGGACTATATATCCTACACACACGGATGTACACGGACTATATATCCTACACACACGGATGTACACGGACTATATATCCTACACACGGATGTACACGGACTATATATCCTACACACACGGATGTACACGGACTATATATCCTACACACACGGATGTACATGGACTATATATCCTACACACACGGATGTACATGGACTATATATCCTACACACACGGATGTACACGGACTATATATCCTACACACACGGATGTACACGGACTATATATCCTATACACGGATGTACACGGACTATATATCCTACACACACGGATGTACACGGACTATATATCCTACACACACGGATGTACACGGACTATATATCCTACACACACGGATGTACACGGACTATATATCCTACACACACGGATGTACACGGACTATATATCCTATACACGGATGTACACGGACTATATATCCTATAAACGGATGTACACGGACTATATATCCTACACACGGATGTACACGGACTATATATCCTACACACACGGATGTACACGGACTATATATCCTACACACACGGATGTACACGGACTATATATCCTACACACGGATGTACACGGACTATATATCCTACACACGGATGTACACGGACTATATATCCTATACACGGATGTACACGGACTATATATCCTACACACGGATGTACACGGACTATATATCCTACACACCGATGTACACGGACAATATATCCTACACACGGATGTACACGGACTATATATCCTATACACGGATGTACACGGACTATATATCCTATACACCGATGTACACGGACTATATATCCTACACACGGATGTACACGGACTATATATCCTATACACGGATGTACACGGACTATATATCCTATACACGGATGTACACGGACTATATATCCTACACACGGATGTACATGGACTATATATCCTACACACGGATGTACACGGACTATATATCCTATACACGGATGTACATGGACTATATATCCTATACACGGATGTACACGGACTATATATCCTATAAACGGATGTACACGGACTATATATCCTACACACGGATGTACACGGACTATATATCCTACACACGGATGTACACGGACTATATATCCTACACACGGATGTACACGGACTATATATCCTACACACGGATGTACACGGACTATATATCCTATACACGGATGTACACGGACTATATATTCTACACACGGATGTACACGGACTATATATCCTATACACGGATGTACACGGACTATATATCCTACACACGGATGTACACGGACTATATATCCTATACACGGATGTACACGGACTATATATCCTACACACGGATGTACACGGACTATATATCCTATAAACGGATGTACACGGACTATATATCCTACACACGGATGTACACGGACTATATATCCTATAAACGGATGTACACGGACTATATATTCTACACACGGATGTACACGGACTATATATCCTATACACGGATGTACACGGACTATATATCCTACACACGGATGTACACGGACTATATATCCTATAAACGGATGTACACGGACTATATATCCTACACACGGATGGACACGGACTATATATCCTACACACGGATGTACACGGACTATATATCCTACACACGGATGTACACGGACTATATATCCTATAAACGGATGTACACGGACTTTATATTCTACACACGGATGTACACGGACTATATATCCTACACACGGATGTACACGGACTATATATCCTACACACACGGATGTACACGGACTATATATCCTGCACACGGATGTACACGGACTATATATCCTATACACCGATGTACACGGACTATATATCCTACACACGGATGTACACGGACTATATATCCTACACACGGATGTACACGAACTATATATCCTATACACGGATGTACACGGACTATATATCCTACACACGGATGTACACGGACTATAATTCGTACACACGGATGTACACGGACTATATATTCTACACACGGATGTACACGGACTATATATCCTACACACGGATGTACACGGACTATATATCCTATACACGGATGTACACGGACTATATATCCTACACACGGATGTACACGGACTATATATCCTACACACGGATGTACACGGACTATATATCCTACACACGGATGTACACGGACTATATATCCTACACACGGATGTACACGGACTATATATCCTACACACGGATGTACACGGACTATATATCCTACACACGGATGTACACGGACTATATATCCTATACACGGATGTACACGGACTATATATCCTACACACGGATGTACACGGACTATATATCCTACACACGGATGTACACGGACTATATATCCTACACACGGATGTACACGGACTATATATCCTACACACGGATGTACACGGACTATATATCCTGCACACGGATGTACACGGACTATATATCCTATACACCGATGTACACGGACTATATATCCTACACACGGATGTACACGGACTATATATCCTACACACGGATGTACACGAACTATATATCCTATACACGGATGTACACGGACTATATATCCTACACACGGATGTACACGGACTATAATTCGTACACACGGATGTACACGGACTATATATTCTACACACGGATGTACACGGACTATATATCCTACACACGGATGTACACGGACTATATATCCTATACACGGATGTACACGGACTATATATCCTACACACGGATGTACACGGACTATATATCCTACACACGGATGTACACGGACTATATATCCTACACACGGATGTACACGGACTATATATCCTACACACGGATGTACACGGACTATATATCCTACACACGGATGTACACGGACTATATATCCTATACACGGATGTACACGGACTATATATCCTACACACGGATGTACACGGACTATATATCCTACACACGGATGTACACGGACTATATATCCTACACACGGATGTACACGGACTATATATCCTACACACGGATGTACACGGACTATATATCCTATACACGGATGTACACGGACTATATAGCCTACACACGGATGTACACGGACTATATATCCTACACACGGATGTACACGGACTATATATCCTACACACGGAATGTATGTAGCCACGTACTTACATCACTTTTTCTGTGATCCAATAGATCATATGTCTTTTTCTTCACTCCCATAACAATGTTTTGGAATTTAACAGCCATTACATCGATACCCTCAATCTTTACATCAACAAGTCCACTGAAGTTATCAATGGTTATAATCATGTCATCTAAAATAAAAGCAACCAAACTTAGGGTCAGAGTAAAAAGCGGAAACGGATCCAAACTTAGGGTCAGAGTAAAAGGCAGAAACGGATCCAAACTTAGGGTCAGAGTAAAAAGCAGAAACGGATCTAAACTTAGGGTCAGAGTAAAAAGCAGAAACGGATCTAAACTTAGGGTCAGAGTAAAAAGCAGAAACGGATCTAAACTTAGGGTCAGAGTAAAAAGCAGAAACGGATCTAAACTTAGGGTCAGAGTAAAAAGCAGAAACGGATCCAAACTTAGGGTCAGAGTAAAAAGCAGAAACGGATCTAAACTTAGGGTCAGAGTAAAAAGCAGAAACGGATCTAAACTTAGGGTCAGAGTAAAAAGCAGAAACGGATCCAAACTTAGGGTCAGAGTAAAAAGCAGAAACGGATCTAAACTTAGGGTCAGAGTAAAAAGCAGAAACGGATCTAAACTTAGGGTCAGAGTAAAAAGCAGAAACGGATCTAAACTTAGGGTCAGAGTAAAAAGCAGAAACGGATCTAAACTTAGGGTCAGAGTAAAAAGCAGAAACGGATCTAAACTTAGGGTCAGAGTAAAAAGCAGAAACGGATCTAAACTTAGGGTCAGAGTAAAAAGCAGAAACGGATCTAAACTTAGGGTCAGAGTAAAAAGCAGAAACGGATCTAAACTTAGGGTCAGAGTAAAAAGCAGAAACGGATCCAAACTTAGGGTCAGAGTAAAAAGCAGAAACGGATCTAAACTTAGGGTCAGAGTAAAAAGCAGAAACGGATCTAAACTTAGGGTCAGAGTAAAAAGCAGAAACGGATCTAAACTTAGGGTCAGAGTAAAAAGCAGAAACGGATCTAAACTTAGGGTCAGAGTAAAAAGCAGAAACGGATCTAAACTTAGGGTCAGAGTAAAAAGCAGAAACGGATCTAAACTTAGGGTCAGAGTAAAAAGCAGAAACGGATCTAAACTTAGGGTCAGAGTAAAAAGCAGAAACGGATCCAAACTTAGGGTCAGAGTAAAAAGCAGAAACGGATCTAAACTTAGGGTCAGAGTAAAAAGCAGAAACGGATCCAAACTTAGGGTCAGAGTAAAAAGCAGAAACGGATCTAAACTTAGGGTCAGAGTAAAAAGCAGAAACGGATCTAAACTTAGGGTCAGAGTAAAAAGCAGAAACGGATCTAAACTTAGGGTCAGAGTAAAAAGCAGAAACGGATCTAAACTTAGGGTCAGAGTAAAAAGCGGAAACGGATCCAAACTTAGGGTCAGAGTAAAAAGCAGAAACGGATCCAAACTTAGGGTCAGAGTAAAAAGCAGAAACGGATCTAAACTTAGGGTCAGAGTAAAAAGCAGAAACGGATCTAAACTTAGGGTCAGAGTAAAAAGCAGAAACGGATCTAAACTTAGGGTCAGAGTAAAAAGCAGAAACGGATCTAAACTTAGGGTCAGAGTAAGATCCGGGTCAGAGTAAAACGCGGATTCAGGTCAGGGACAAAGTAAAACGCGGATCCGGGTGAGAGTAAAACACGGATCCGGGTCAGAGTAAAACGCGGATCCGGGTCAGGGTCAGAGTAAAACGCGGATTCGGGTCAGAGTAAAACGCGGATTCGGGTCAGAGTAATACGCGGATCCGGGTCAGAGTAAAACGCGGATTCAGGTCAGGGTCAGAGTAAAACGCGGATCCGGGTCAGGGTCAGAGTAAAACGCGGATTCGGGTCAGAGTAAAACGCGGATTCGGGTCAGAGTAATACGCGGATCCGGGTCAAAGTAAAACGCGGATCCGGGTCAGGGTCAGAGTAAAACGCGGATTCGGGTCAGAGTAAAACGCGGATTCGGGTCAGAGTAATACGCGGATCCGGGTCAGAGTAAAACGCGGATTCAGGTCAGGGTCAGAGTAAAACGCGGATCCGGGTCAGGGTCAGAGCAAAACGCGGATTCGGGTCAGAGTAAAACGCGGATTCGGGTCAGAGTAATACGCGGATCCGGGTCAGAGTAAAACGCGGATCTGGGTCAGGGTCAGAGTAAAACGCGGATTCGGGTCAGAGTAAAACGCGGATTCAAGATTATTATAAAGTGTTACTGCATCCGGTAAGGGATGTAAAACGCGGATTCAAGTTGATTACAAAGTGTTACTGGATCCGGGAAGGGGTGTAAAACGCGGATTCAAGTTGATTACAAAGTGTTACTGCATCCGGTAAGGGATGTAAAACGCGGATTCAAGTTGATTACAAAGTGTTACTGGATCCGGGAAGGGGTGTAAAACGCGGATTCAAGTTGATTACAAAGTGTTACTGCATCCGGTAAGGGATGTAAAACGCGGATTCAAGTTGATTACAAAGTGTTACTGGATCCGGGAAGGGGTGTAAAACGCGGATTCAAGATAATTTAATTACAAAGTGTTACTGGATCCGGGAAGGGGTGTAAAACGCGGATTCAAGTTGATTACAAAGTGTTACTGGATCCAGGAAGGGGTGTAAAACGCGGATTCAAGATAATTTAATTACAAAGTGTTACTGGATCCGGGAAGGGGTGTAAAACGCGGATTCAAGATAATTACAAAGTGTTACTGGATCCGGGAAGGGGTGTAAAACGCGGATTCAAGATAAAGTGTTACTGGATCCGGGAAGGGGTGTAAAACGCGGATTCAAGATAATTACAAAGTGTTACTGGATCCGGGAAGGGGTGTAAAACGCGGATTCAAGATAAAGTGTTACTGGATCCGGGAAGGGGTGTAAAACGCGGATTCAAGATAATTACAAAGTGTTACTGGATCCGGGAAGGGGTGTAAAACGCGGATTCAAGATAAAGTGTTACTGGATCCGGGAAGGGGTGTAAAACGCCGATTCAAGATAATTACAAAGTGTTACTGGATCCGAGAAGGGGTGTAAAACGCGGATTCAAGATAATTACAAAGTGTTACTGGATCCGGGAAGGGGTGTAAAACGCGGATTCAAGATAATTACAAAGTGTTACTGGATCCGAGAAATGGGGAAAAACGCGGATTCAAGATAATTTAATTACAAAGTGTTACTGGATCCGGGAAGGGGTGTAAAACGCGGATTCAAGATAATTACAAAGTGTTACTGGATCCGGGAAGGGGTGTAAAACGCGGATTCAAGATAATTACAAAGTGTTACTGGATCCGAGAAGGGGTGTAAAACGCGGATTCAAGATAATTTAATTACAAAGTGTTACTGGATCCGGGAAGGGGTGTAAAACGCGGATTCAAGTTGATTACAAAGTGTTACTGGATCCAGGAAGGGGTGTAAAACGCGGATTCAAGATAATTACAAAGTGTTACTGGATCCGGGAAGGGGTGTAAAACGCGGATTCAAGATAAAGTGTTACTGGATCCGGGAAGGGGTGTAAAACGCGGATTCAAGATAATTACAAAGTGTTACTGGATCGGGGAAGGGGTGTAAAACGCGGATTCAAGATAAAGTGTTACTGGATCCGGGAAGGGGTGTAAAACGCGGATTCAAGATAATTACAAAGTGTTACTGGATCCGGGAAGGGGTGTAAAACGCGGATTCAAGATAATTACAAAGTGTTACTGGGTCCGAGAAGGGGTGTAAAACGCGGATTCAAGATAATTTAATTACAAAGTGTTACTGGATCCGGGAAGGGGTGTAAAACGCGGATTCAAGATAATTTAATTACAAAGTGTTACTGGATCCGAGAAGGGGTGTAAAACGCGGATTCAAGTTAATTACAAAGTGTTACTGGATCCGAGAAGGGGTGTAAAACGCGGATTCAAGATAATTACAAAGTGTTACTGGGTCCGAGAAGGGGTGTAAAACGCGGATTCAAGATAATTACAAAGTGTTACTGGGTCCGAGAAGGGGTGTAAAACGCGGATTCAAGATAATTTAATTACAAAGTGTTACTGGATCCGGGAAGGGGTGTAAAACGCGGATTCAAGATAATTTAATTACAAAGTGTTACTGGATCCGAGAAGGGGTGTAAAACGCGGATTCAAGTTAATTACAAAGTGTTACTGGATCCGAGAAGGGGTGTAAAACGCGGATTCAAGATAATTACAAAGTGTTACTGGATCCGGGAAGGGGTGTAAAACGCGGATTCAAGATAATTACAAAGTGTTACTGGGTCCGAGAAGGGGTGTAAAACGCGGATTCAAGATAATTTAATTACAAAGTGTTACTGGATCCGGGAAGGGGTGTAAAACGCGGATTCAAGATAATTACAAAGTGTTACTGGATCCGGGAAGGGGTGTAAAACGCGGATTCAAGATAATTACAAAGTGTTACTGGGTCCGAGAAGGGGTGTAAAACGCGGATTCAAGATAATTTAATTACAAAGTGTTACTGGATCCGGGAAGGGGTGTAAAACGCGGATTCAAGATAATTTAATTACAAAGTGTTACTGGATCCGAGAAGGGGTGTAAAACGCGGATTCAAGTTAATTACAAAGTGTTACTGGATCCGGGAAGGGGTGTAAAACGCGGATTCAAGATAATTACAAAGTGTTACTGGGTCCGAGAAGGGGTGTAAAACGCGGATTCAAGATAATTTAATTACAAAGTGTTACTGGATCCGGGAAGGGGTGTAAAACGCGGATTCAAGATAATTTAATTACAAAGTGTTACTGGATCCGGGAAGGGGTGTAAAACGCGGATTCAAGATAATTTAATTACAAAGTGTTACTGGATCCGGGAAGGGGTGTAAAACGCGGATTCAAGATAATTACAAAGTGTTACTGGGTCCGGGAAGGGGTGTAAAACGCAGATTCAAGATAATTTAATTACAAAGTGTTACTGGATCCGGGAAGGGGTGTAAAACGCGGATTCAAGATAATTTAATTACAAAGTGTTACTGGATCCGGGAAGGGGTGTAAAACGCGGATTCAAGATAATTACAAAGTGTTACTGGGTCCGAGAAGGGGTGTAAAACGCGGATTCAAGATAATTTAATTACAAAGTGTTACTGGATCCGGGAAGGGGTGTAAAACGCGGATTCAAGATAATTTAATTACAAAGTGTTACTGGATCCGAGAAGGGGTGTAAAACGCGGATTCAAGTTAATTACAAAGTGTTACTGGATCCGAGATGGGGTGTAAAACGCGGATTCAAGATAATTACAAAGTGTTACTGGATCCGGGAAGGGGTGTAAAACGCGGATTCAGGTTAATTACAAAGTGTTACTGGATCCGGGAAGGGGACGTAAAACGCGGATTCAAGATAATTTAATTACAAAGTGTTACTGGATCCGGGAAGGGGTGTAAAACGCGGATTCAAGATAATTACCACAATTACAGTACAAAATTATCACTTCGTTCCATTCCCCTTTCCATCTCCCTGGGACCTAATTCATAAAGTTCATCAAATTCATAAAATTTGATTCCTTTGGTTTTGGCCTTCAAATGTGAGGCGGAACCTACGTGCTTGACAATAAAAATAATTAATATTGATAATCTTGAATAACTCTTATCGATTATTCAAGCGTAGTAATATTTTAATATTATTTATACTATTACTATAATCGGCCTGCTGCATTGAAACTGCACATTGAGATGCTATGCTGTCTTATCAAGGGGTGCGGGTGCTAGGGGAGGGAGGGTGGTAGACAGAGGGGGAGGGGGGGGGGGGGGTGGTCGGTATAGAAACGGAGGAATAGAAAAGCCAGCAGCAATAGAGGAAAATCAGCCTCTCACACCTCTCTTGATACTCCCCAAATACTTACACGAATATCGCAGTTGTAAGCGGATTCAATTCCGCCTCATTACTCACCAGAAAATCGGTAGTGGCATTTTCAGCAATATGTTGGAGATACGAGATTAGCAATATCAATCTCGTATCACAACCAACATTTTTTTTTTTTGGGGGGGGGGGGGGGCAACACAAGCCCCGAAGCCACACACAAAGGAAGGTTAGAGCCTTCCTCGGAGGGGACACAGCTAGTAGAGGCTAGCAGCAGGGGGGAAACACTCCCAGAGAGTGAAGGGGGGGACACAGCTAGTAGAGGCTAGCAGCAGGGGGGAAACACTCCCAGAGAGTGAAGGGCGACAAGTAGGGTATTAGCCAATAAGGGCAAAGGAGAGCATCCATTAGGTTGCAGGCCAAGGTAGCGTAGGAGTGAAGTAATATTGGTATATCAATCATATATTATCTCCTGCTACCGGTCTTGTGATTCAGTTTAGTTAGTTACCCTACTACTACTACTACTAGGATCGGCATGCTGCATTGCAGCTGCATTTTTAAGAATGCTGTGCCGGCTTGTCAACAAAATTGCACCGCCACAACTCCCTATCACCCATGACATTTGCTAGATCATCCGCATCTTTAAGGCCAGTGTCCTTTAATATGCGTCTCAAGAAAGTCATGGGCTGTCCACTATGCTTATTCACTCCATGAGGCTGCCAAAGTACAAGATTATGCACTGGCTGGTCCTCACGGCGAAAGCAATGTCCTGCAAAGCGGAGGCGATTTTGTTCTAGTGTCAAGCTTGGGGGAACCAATGAGACACCTCCAATGTTATATAGTGTCTGGTTGGAGATGTGTGCATTGTACTTGACACAATGAACCCGGCGTAGCATTCTTGTGAATGTGCCATCCAGAGATTTGGTGTCCTCAGCAGTTAGAGCCCAGCATGGACTCCCGTAGAGGAGTACTGGAACTACTGCTGCTCTAAATAATCGGACCTTAAGTTTCCGATTAATTCTCGGTGACTTCCAAATCCTGGAAAGCCTATTCAAGGCTGCCCATGCCTTTCCCTTACGTATTCGAAGGTCCTCACCTGACTTCCGGATCCATGATCCCAGGTAACAGAAGTCGTCGACATGCTCAAGCATACCATCCTTTGAGCTTATGCTCATCCGATCAGAGACTTGCTGAGGACTTTCAAAGTTAACTGTCAGAATTTTGGTCTTTCTGGAGTTAATAAAAAGACCAACACTAGAAGCAGCATGTTCTAATGAGCTGAGGAGCCGTTGGGCTCCCTCTAATGATTCTGAGAGTACTCCTAAGTCATCAGCAAAGTCTAGATCAGTTAGGTACTTGGCAGGATTTCCTCGACTTCTGGAGCCAGTAGGTGGAGTTATCATCACCCCATCATCATTATGATGATCTAAGGACATGCGTAGAACATAGTCAACCACAATAATGAATAAGAATGGTGCAAGTGTGTCTCCTTGGAGGACGCCCCATAACACTTCGAATGGTTCTGTGTCACCGTCAACAGTAGACACAAATGTTGTCGAACCATCGTATACTGATCTGATTGCTGCAATAATTTCATCAGGAATCCCATATAATGAAAGTATGCTGAACATACGTGAGCGAGAGACTGAATCAAAGGCCTTGAAGAAGTCAACAAAGATAACAGCCAGATGCCTGTCTTTCTTTTTTGATAATTCTTCAATTATCCTTCTAAGTGCCAAAATGGGCTCCATGGTCCCACGACCTTTACGGAACCCATTCTGATTTCCACGGAGCAGTCTCTCAATGGGATCCCTGATGCGATTTAATAGAATCCTATTGTATAGCTTTGCAGCAATTGAGATCAATGAGATTCCCCGAAAAGAACCATAGAGTGTTAGGTTGCCCTTCTTGGGAACTGGCACCAACTTATTTGTTTTCATTTCTTGTGGGACTCTTGTTGTACGGTACATGTCTACTATGATGGGATAGATAAGCTTTAAACACTCAGGTATTTTAAAGACCTCAGGGGGAACACCATCTACTCCACTGGCACGATTGGTCTTAATGCTCTTTGCAGCAGCCTTCACTTCTGCAAAGGAGATATCGCCAATGGGAATATCTGGGAGTACAGACTCAGACACCTTTACTTCTATAAAGTTATCAGGCAATACCCTGTCATTATTGAGGAGCTTTTCAAAGTGGGCTTTCCAACCATTGAGGCGATCGGCTGGTGATTCTGCCTTAACCTTGGTGGTTGGTTGGCTTTTCCGCCCAGTAAGCAGATTGATTGATTTCCATGCCTGGGATGATTGCCTGCTGTCGTCAGCATCATTGATGGCATCAACCTGTTGGTTTATTAGCTCCTGTAGATTAACAGAGTACTGCCTGTTCAGGGACCTAGATGCAGCCTTAACTGCATTCTTGGCCGCTGTAGTCTGTTTGAGTCGGGACTCTTTCTGCGCCTTATGAAGGTCATTTCGGCACTTTTGAATTTTGTTGTCAGTCCAGGGGGCCCTTTTCCTGTTTCGAGGGTATACAGGAACTGTTTCTGCAGCTGCTAACTTAACTGCTTCTGTAAAGGCAGTATAGCCCTCACAGTGATCTGCCGCCTCAGAGGCAAGAGCCTCATACCTGTTGCTCAGCTGTAGTGTGAAGCTGGATCTCACACTTGGCTGTTGCAACAGAGAGGACCAGTCATGCCGTGGCAAGGCAGATTTCGTTATTCTGCTAGCACGCAGACTAAGTCTTACCTTGGCCACAATAAGGCGGTGATCACTGGAGAAGGGTCGAAGTGTAAATGCATTACAGTCTTGTATAGAGCTCCTGTATTTCCTACGAAACAGAATATGGTCTATCTGGGACTTGTGACCACTGGGTCCACTATGAGTCCATAGCTTTCCAGTTCGCTTCTTGAACTGGGTTCCAGCCGAAAACAATCCATTTCCAGAGATAAAATCCTGAAGATGGACAGAATTTCGGTTAACACTATTGCTATAGACCCAGGGCGATGTAGGTGATTGATGCAGACTTGCATTAAAGTCTCCCAGGAATGTTAAGAATGCATGCTGATCCACTCCATCAGTAGCTGCTTGTAGATTGTGGTAGAAATTTTCCACCTCCTCTACAGGGGCAACACTAGTTGGAGAGTAGCACACAATCAGAACCACCTTAGGAAACTTCTTAGCCAGTCTTCCAGAACATGAGAAGTGGCAACGGATGATGCGGTTAGAGATTTGGTCTATTTTGTCCAATGCTGCATGTGCAGTTGGATTCATCAATAGACCAATTCCACCATTGCCACTATCATCTGCTGACGCGAGGGCGAGTCGCCAACCGCCCCCCATGTCCTTAATCAGAACCTCATCAGTCTGTCCAGTCTGCATTCGGTGCTCTTGAACACCCACTGCGCTAAGAGAAAGCTTATCTGCCAAGGCAGTCAGCTCACCTTGTCGCATTGGGGACCCGAGTGTTAGGGTGTTTACTGAGGCTAGTCTAGTGACTTGCCTCAGATTCACCAATGGCTTTGTTGGTCGGGGTGGAACATGAGAGTAGCCTCCAACTCCAGAATCCCTCTCCCCATCACAATCTGGCCTCCCTGGTGACCCAGGGTTTGGGCCAGAAAGGTCATCAGGAAAGGGACTCAAAGAATTGTTGACTGCTCTCTCTCCAGTAGGGGGTGAGACAGGCAGCCGGTCAGGAGTTAACTGACGCCTGTGAGGCCGATTGTGTCCGGTAATTCCACTGGCCTCTAGTGGCCGGACCTCCGCATTGCTAATGTAATCCATAGTGGGGGTTGGGGGGTGCTTTTTTGCCGAGTCAGCTCTCGGGGCAAATACCACACCCTGGTTTGCCATTCCACAGGGTGGGTGTCGCAATGGAGTCAGATATGAGGCCCATCACCCATATCTACTCTGGCGCACATGACCCACCATTGGCTGTTGCAGCTCATCTGCTGGGTCATGCCCTGTACCCTTGCTGCCAGGTGCAGGTCGCAGTGAAGTGCTCTCAGAGTGGACATGAGAACACTCTACTCCTGACCAGCCATTGGTAGATCACCATCTGCCTGGTCAGGCCATATACCCCTGCAGCCAAGTATATGGGTCCTTAATCCAGGACCAAGGGCGTCCTTATCCCAGAACGAAGGGGGTCCTAGTTACAGGACCAGATTTGCCCTAGTATAAGGGGTCTATGCAGCTACAGGTGGCACCTCCTTTATGCTGCATGGAGGTGGCAAGTTTTCTTGATCAATGACCTAGAATACCTGACCAGGCTACCGGTCTTGTGATTCAGTTTAGTTAGTTACCCAGTTTCAGTGCAGATGGGTAATATTGTTTTACCGTCATTGACATTGGCTGTATATTAATCTATTACCGGTACCAAGCAAAATTGTCATCCGCCATCGTATTAACTGTGCTATCATTATTATATTACACCGCCAAGGAACAACATTAACTCTGAACGCTTTTCTCCATCGGCCTCGGCCACTACTACTACTACTAGGATCGGCATGCTGCATTGGAGCTGCATTTTTAAGAATGCTGTGCCGGCTTGTCAACAAAATTGCACCGCCACAACTCCCTATCACCCATGACATTTGCTAGATCATCCGCATCTTTAAGGCCTTGGCCTCGGCCAAGCTATCAGTGACACCATCCCAGCCTGCGGTGACGCGTACAAAACAACCTACCCGGTCGGGATCTCTGACCCCGTCACAGCAGTACTACTGTATTAGTACATAGAACCACACTCATGTCTGCCAGTCCATGTTACTGTGTTAGTCTTAGTAGTAGTCTCAAATTTCCCACCTTGTAACGTCAGTTTGTGGTGGCTTAATTAACTCTTAATAATTTCATTATTAAGATTCTTTGTTTTATAATAATTAATATCTTATTTATATTATTAAAATAACCAAATAAGCAATAATCATATATATTATTACATTATCAGTACTTTAATAGGAACACAGGGTATATCCATTATCGATTCTGTACACTAAAATATATGCATCCTATTAATATTATTATTTTTTTTTTAATTTAATCTGGACACCCCCCAGTCGGGGTAAATGGTAAAACCTATGTAATTACATATTAAATTGCACGGAATCTAAAATTTATAAATTATTAAAAATATTAATATATGGTCTAAAAGTAATTAGTTATTGAGAGGATAAGGTGGATATTGTTGGGCATTTGTCGCAGACTAGGGCATTATTATTATTTAATATAATATATTAAAGATTCAATACTAAATTGTGAATTTAATTTGTTTAATTAATAAAATTATTAAATAACGCGGTGGTGTGGTATCCCTACCGGATGCGGTTTGGATGAAACGAAGACATAAAAGTTAAAAACTCAACGAACCAAAGCGTTTCTGGTCGACTGATAGACACCGAACCACTCGCGAATTTAAACTGGGGATCCCAATTCGCTCCGGAACGCAACCCATAATAACTCATCGCTTGCTGTTACATTAAATTGCTGTACCGCAGTTGACCCACGGAAGTTTTGCTCTTTGTATTTCAGTATTTCGTGCCTGATTCTAGAGTCAAAGATTTCATCTGGTAAACGTTGCAAGTACCATAAACCACGCGCTGTAATCGTACCAATACCACGAAGTTTCTTTAGTTTCACCTGTTTACCTTATGTTTGCTTTTAGCGAAGTCCTGCTTACGTTTATGTACACGTACAATGCGATTGGAACTACCAGTAGTTTTCCCACCGGATTCGAGCATGCCCAGTAGGCGCACTTTTGCATCTTTCAGCATTGAGTCGGAGAAACGAGGCTAAGGGCTGGAAGTCGTGATGATAGAGTTCCGGTACGACCCTCTCTCGACCTTGGCCGTCCAGAGATATGCGAGAATGTTATCGCAAACGTGCTGGCACCCAGTCAGCCAGTTTGTGTCGTCAACGTTGAAGACTCAGCAGTCATCTATATGCAGAAGGAGACGATTCGTTAGGATAAGCTGCATGTGATCCTCACCTCATAGGGATCCTCGGATATAAGGATTACAACTTCCGAACTCGAAGTTTAGAACTGCAGTATAATGCAGGCAGATGCAGATTGTATAAAATAATCAGTAGGTAGGTAGGTTGAACTTAGATTCTCCTGCGTAATGGCGTTGTGGCTGCCCCAGTACAACTAATGGGTCGATACGGATTTAAATCGACTGAAATCGTAGCTGTCGATTTAGTAGGCAGTAATCCCTGCCGACTTATATGCGCTTACTGCCCTCATGAGTATGCCTCTTTTGCCGATGATTGCCGATTAATTCAGGGACTGTCCGACCTGTGCGAATGTGGATTTCCCGGTTTCAGTCTTCGGGGACTTTAACTTGCCTCAATTTGACTGGAAGGATCATTCACATCCCGATAATAACACCTATAATGACTTTGATTATTTTATATTAGATAATGGCCTTGACCAATTACAACTAAAACCTACTCGTCTAAATAATGTGCTTGATCTTGTGTTTACTACTGAAGACATGTTTATTTCAGACGTTGATACGAGTGTATCTTTTTCCACTAGTTATCATTCTAGCGTAGTGTTCAGTATTTTTTCGCCAGATCACAATGTGTAACCTGATAATCTGGGCTATTTTAATTTAAAAAAAGGCGATTATGTTGGTTTTGTTGATTTTATTGAAGGACAGGATTGGTCCGAAATTTTCAGTAACTGTGTAGTTGTAGACGATTACTGGTCGGCTTTTGCGGGAATTTTGAAATCAGGGATGGATAAGTGCCGTATACCAATATCAAAGTTAAAAGTAGGCCGTATACTGCCTTTGTCAAGAATTTGCAGAAACAGAAAAAAGTATTATGGCGTCGTCGGCATACCGAAACCGGTAAAGCTGAATATAAAAAGTGCGCGAAGGCTGTTTCTAAAGCAATCTTTAGATCAGCTTGCATTCGAGAAAACCGCATTCTTACTTCTGGCAGGCTGGATGCTATTTTTAGTTATGTGAACAACAAGAACATGTTCAGCCCTTATAATCTGCACCCCCCCCCCCCCCCCCCCCCCTCCATACCAACCAATATATAACCGCGACATCTACCACCCACGGGGCGGAAGGTGTGAGCGGATTCAATTCCGCCGCATTACCCTCATAAAGTTGGGAAGTGGCACCTTTTCAGCAATATGTTGGAGATACGAGATTGGCAATAACCAATCTCGTATCACAACCAACACTGGGGAGAACACAAACCCCAAAGCCACACAAAGGGAGGTTAGAGGTCAATCCACCTCGAAAGGGGAAAACAACCAGCAGGGGCCAACAGCATGGGGGAAACACTCCCAGAGAGAGTGAGAGGCGTGAAGTAGATTATTGGCCAATAGGGGCGAAGGAGGGCATCCACTGGGTGAAAGGCCACAGTAGTGTAGCGGTAGAGTATTATATATTATATATTATCTATTTGCTACCGGCCCGTAGCTCAGTTTATTCAGTAGTCAGTTTCAGTGCAGGCCGGCAATATAGTTCTACCGCCACTGCAGTACTGCCTTATTCCATATACTGATTTATTATCCGGTCATTCAATCGTGCTATCACTATCTTATATTATACATTATATTATCAGTTGAACACCGAACTCAAACCCTTTTACCAACCACCATCAGCCTGTCGTGACGCGTAAGGATTTAACCCAGTCGGGATCCCTTGATCCCGTCACAGAAGGGTAGCACAAACTTATTTTCAATCGCACGTTCAATATACGAAGCCATGTGGTTTATAGGAATATAATAAACGCAGTACTTGTCTTCATTATAAGCCTCGTTGCGTTCGTCCTGTTTTGTATTTAAATACATATTTCTTAAACGCAGGCTGACAATCTTTATAATAATAACTAGAAAGCCAGTGGCCCTTCGGACCACGGCTTTCTAGTTCACAAGCCTATTCACCATTCCAAACATTAATTAATTAATTAACTTAACAAAACTTCATATGATATAGAGTGTTCTCAAACAAAAGGACTGATGCTGTTTTACTTTTCAGATATCTATACTGGTCAACGTCCTTCGCATAGATGCAGCCTTATAATGTAGTACAGTAGACCTCTGACAATTATAAGCGTAAAAGCATTTTTAATAAATAAATGTGAGAATGTTTTTACTTTTCAGATTCAGATATTTCGCACCCTAGCAGTAGACTGGAAATCCGCAGACTGGTTAGCGTCCTCCCCATACAAACAGCCTATGGTCAAGCATGCCTTTCCCAAGTATAAGCAAAAAAGCATTAGAAACAACGAAATGGGAGAAGAATTTCACTTGAGACATTTCACCCTCTAGCGGCAGACTGAGAAATTGCAGATTGGTCAGAGTTTTCCACAAACACGCAGTCTATGGTGTAGTAGACCTCTGACAAGTATCAGCCTAAAAGCATTATAAACAACGAAACGGGATAAGGTTTTCACTTTCAGACATTTCGCCCCCTAGCGGTTGAATGGAGAACTGCAGTTTGTTCGGCGTCTTACCTAGACACACACCCTATGGTGTACTACACATCTGGCAAGTGTCAGCCTGAAATCATATTAATAACGAAATGGGATAAGGTTTTAACTTTCAGACATTTGGCCCCCTAGTGGCAGACAGAGGAATTGCAGATTGGTCAGAGTTCTCCACAAACACGCAGCCTATGGTGTAGTAGACCTCTGCCAAATATCAGCCTAAAAGCATTATAAACAACGAAATGGGATAAGGTTTTCACTTTCACATATTTCGCCCCCTAGCGGCCGAATGGAGACTTGCAGGTAGTTGGGCGTCCTCCACAGACACACACCATATGGTGTAATACACATCTGCCAAGTGTCAGCCTAAAAGCATTATTAATAACGAAATGGGATAAGGTTTTCACTTTCAGACATTTGGCCCCTAGCGGTAGACTGGAGAAATGCAGACTGATTATAGCTCCTCCCCAAACACACAGTCTATGGTGTAGTAGACCTCTGCCAAGTATCAGCAGAAAAGCATTATAAACAAAGAAATGGGATAAGGTTTTCACTTTCAGATATTTCTCCCCCTAGCGGCAGACTGGGGAATTGCAGATTGGTCAGCATCCTCCCCAAACACACAGCCTATGGTGTAGAAGACCTCTGCCATGTATCAGCTAAAAGGCTTTAATAATAACGAAATGGGAGATGTTTTCAGTTTCAGTTCCAAACACACAGTCTATGGTCGGGAACAGATCTGCAAAGTATCATTTAGAACAGATTAAGTCTGGTATCAAAAAGTAGCATAATAGTCGAGACCCAACGTGTCGAGTGACAGAATGAACTGCTAGGCCTATCGCGCTACCGGTACCGAATTCACGAAATTCGCATTCACGCAAACAAACGCGTAAAATAAGACTCGAGCGACTCGATAGCGACAGTGCACGTGCTCGTGACGAGAGCTTTCGTTCGATGTATCGCGAGCTCCGATTGGTGCTTGTGTGTAGAAACGTATAGCTTGGACAGACAGACAAACAGACAGATAGACAGACAGACAGAAGGACAGACAGACAGACACATGATATTTATATATATAGATAACTAGGGATGCGATCAATATGTGAAGCCAGGTGGTTTATATAATAATAGTCAACGCAGTACTCGTCTTCATTATAAGCCTCGTTGTGCTAGTCCTGTTTTGTATTTAAATATCTTTCCTAAACGCAGACTGACGATCTTTATAACTACCGATGCGTTCAATAGGCGAAGCCAGGTATGGTTTTGGTTTATAGGAATATAGTCTACGCAGTACTCGTCCTCATGAGCCCGAGTTATAGTGTGGCAATGTAGATGCAGCAGTTGCACCCGACCAGCCGGAAACTCGGAGCAATAGGCCTACTGCTTGTACAATGCGTGTCAATTTAACACCGAGGGGGAACTGGGTAATGGCAGAGTGAGATTAAAAAACCGGAATATTTCATCCTCGGTTACGGTTAGTCCAGTTTGCCCGTCAGCCCGTAGCGGCAGCGATACCGAAAGTCGAGGTCAACAGACAGAGGCGGCCTTGGTGGTGAGTTGTTTGATTTCAATTCCAACACTTTGCTGAGGAGCCGTTGGGCTCCATCTAGTTATTCTGAGAGTACTCCTAAGTCATCAGCAAAGTCTAGATCAGTAGGTACTTGGCAGGATTTCCTCGACTTCTGGAGCCAGTAGGTGGAGTTATCATCACCGCATCATCATTGTGATGAACTAAGGACATTTATGAATATTAAATTCCACAATTATGAATAATAATATTCCAAGTGTGTCTGGAGGACTCCCCATATTACTTCAAATGGTTCGGTGTCACCGTCAACAGTAGACACAAATGTTGTCGAACCATCGTATACTGATCTGATTGCTGCAATAATTTCATCAGGAATCCCATATAATGAAAGTATGCTGAACATACGTGAGCGAGAGACTGAATCAAAGACCTTGAAGAAGTCAACAAAGATAAAAGCCAGATGCCTGTCTTTCATTTTTGATAACTCTTCAATTATCCTTCTAAGTGCCAAAATGGGCTCCATGGTCCCACGACCTTTACGGAACCCATTCTGATTTCCACGGAGCAGTCTCTCAATGGGATCCTTGATGCGATTTAATATAATTATATTGTATAGCTTTGCAGCAATCGAGATCAATGAGATTCCCCGAAAAGAACCATAGAGTGTTAGGTTGCCCTTCTTGGGAACTGGCACCAACTTATTTGTTTTCATTTCTTGTGGGACTCTTGTTGTTCTGTACATGTCTACTATGATGGGATAAATGAGATCCAAAGACTAAGGTATTTGAAAGAACTCAGGGGGGCACCATCTACCCCACTGGCACGATTGGTCTTAATGCTCTTTGCGGGAATATCGGGATGGGAATATCACGGAGTACAACTCATTGAGGCGATCGGCTGGTGATTCTGCCTTAACCTTGGTGGTTGGTTGGTTTTCCGCCCAGTAAGCATGTTGATTGATCGATTTCCATGCCTGGGATGATTGCCTGCTGTCGTCAGCATCATTGATGGCATCAACCTGTTGGTTTATTAGTTCCTGCAGATTAACAGAGTACTGCCTGTTCAGGGACCTAGATGCAGCCTTAACTGAATTCTTGGCCGCTGTTGTCTGTTTGAGTCAGGACTCTTTCTGCGCCTTATAGAGGTCATTTCGGCACTTCTGAATTTTGTTGTCAATCCAATTCATATTACACCTTTATTATTATATCATATTTTGCATCTGTGCATATTATTTAATGACAATTACATTAAATAAATTGAAAACCCTACCGATTCTTTGCAGACGTTTGGCAAAAACATCGAACTTCCCAAAGATATAATTTTCTGAGAATTCAAACTGTTTTTCGTCGGGTGTCTCTTTGAGTTTCTCTTTAACGCGATGGAAGTTCTTCTGATATTCCACATTCAGTTGAATACATTCACGCAGCTTGTTCTTTAACTCCTCTCTACAAAATAAATATTTTAATAATATAGTAACGTACTGTACTACTACTACTAGGATCGGCATGCTGCATTGCAGCTGCATTTTTAAGAATGCTGTGCCGGCTTATCGACAAAATTGCACCGTCACAACTCCCTATCACTCATGACCTTTGCTATATCATCCGCATCTTCAAGGCCAGTGTCCTTTAAGATGCGTCTCAAGAAAGTGATGGGCTGTCCACCATGCTTATTCACTCCATGAGGCTGCCAAAGTACAAGATTATGCACTGGCTGGTCCTCACGGCGAAAGCAATGTCCTGCAAAGCGGAGGTGATTTTGTTCTAGTGTGAAGCTTGGGGGAACCAATGAGACACCTCCAATGTTATATAGTGTCTGGTTGGAGATGTTGGCATTGTACTTGACACAATGAACCCGGCGTAGCATTCTTGTGAATGTGCCATCCAGAGATTTGGTGTGCTCAGCTGTTAGAGCCCAGCATGGATTCCCATATAGGAGTATTGGTGCTACTGCAGTCCTAAATAATTTAACCTTGATATTTCATTTTATTCTATGGGACTTCCAAACAAACTATTCAATACTGTCCATGCCTTCCCCTTATGTATACGAAGGTCTTAACCTGACTTCCGGATCCATGATCCCAAGTAGCAAAAGACAACCATATACTCAAACAAGCCAACCATGGCCGAATGGCTATATAAAACAATGTTCGTCTATCGTATGCTCGACTACTGGAGCTAGACCTAGTGCATTTTTAAATACAAAATGTTTAAATTAACAATTATATTCTCGTGAGAATCAAGTTAGCAGAGTAAATACGCTTTGCAGGATAAATGAATATTTTCGTTACCTTTATATATACATTGGTCTATGAATTATTTTGGTAACTGACCTGTCCATCTCCCAAAGTTTGGAGTTGCTTTCCCTGATGTAGGCTTTGCACGTTGTAATCATTTGGTTAGTTACCTTGACAAACAATGACGTCATGCGTTCACTTGTGTTGTAGTAATTACTGATAGAATGAATCATTCGAATGGCATTCATTAGACTTGGTATTAGTTCCACCATTGATCGCTACAAAAATTCCGAATAAATAAATAGATTATTAGACGAACGACTTACTAACTCATACGAACGACTTACTAACTCATACGAACGACTTACTAACTCATACGAACGACTTACTAACTCATACGAACGACTTACTAACTCATACGAACGACTTACTAACTCATACGAACGACTTACTAACTCATACGAACGGCTTACTAACTCATACGAACGACTTACTAACTCATACGAACGACTCACTAACTCATACGAACGACTTACTAACTCATACGAACGACTTACTAACTCATACGAACGACTTACTAACTCATACGAACGACTTACTAACTCATACGAACGACTTACTAACTCATACGAACGACTTACTAACTCATACGAACGACTTACTAACTCATACGAACGACTTACTAACTCATACGAACGACTTACTAACTCATACGAACGACTTACTAACTCATACGAACGACTTACTAACTCATACGAACGACTTACTAACTCATACGAACGACTTACTAACTCATACGAACGACTTACTAACTCATACGAACGACTTACTAACTCATACGAACGACTTACTAACTCATACGAACGACTTACTAACTCATACGAACGACTTACTAACTCATACGAACGACTTACTAACTTATACGAACGACTTACTAACTCATACGAACGACTTACTAACTCATACGAACGACTTACTAACTTATACGAACGACTTACTAACTCATAAGAACGACTTACTAACTCATACGAACGACTTACTAACTTATACGAACGACTTACTAACTTATACGAACGACTTACTAACTCATACGAACGACTTACTAACTCATACGAACGACTTACTAACTTATACGAACGACTTACTAACTCATACGAACGACTTACTAACTCATACGAACGACTTACTAACTCATACGAACGACTTACTAACTCATACGAACGACTTACTAACTCATACGAACGGCTTACTAACTCATACGAACGGCTTACTAACTCATACGAACGACTTACTAACTCATACGAACGACTTACTAACTCATACGAACGACTTACTAACTCATACGAACGACTTACTAACTCATACGAACGACTTACTAACTCATACGAACGACTTACTAACTCATACGAACGACTTACTAACTCATACGAACGACTTACTAACTCATACGAACGACTTACTAACTCATACGAACGACTTACTAACTCATACGAACGACTTACTAACTCATACGAACGACTTACTAACTCATACGAACGACTTACTAACTCATACGAACGACTTACTAACTCATACGAACGACTTACTAACTCATACGAACGACTTACTAACTCATACGAACGACTTACTAACTCATACGAACGACTTACTAACTCATACGAACGACTTACTAACTCATACGAACGACTTACTAACTCATACGAACGACTTACTAACTCATACGAACGACTTACTAACTCATACGAACGACTTACTAACTCATACGAACGACTTACTAACTCATACGAACGACTTACTAACTCATACGAACGACTTACTAACTCATACGAACGACTTACTAACTCATACGAACGACTTACTAACTCATACGAACGACTTACTAACTCATACGAACGACTTACTAACTCATACGAACGACTTACTAACTCATACGAACGACTTACTAACTCATACGAACGACTTACTAACTCATACGAACGACTTACTAACTCATACGAACGACTTACTAACTCATACGAACGACTTACTAACTCATACGAACGACTTACTAACTCATAAGAACGACTTACTAACTCATACGAACGACTTACTAACTCATACGAACGACTTACTAACTCATACGAACGACTTACTAACTCATACGAACGACTTACTAACTCATACGAACGACTTACTAACTCATACGAACGACTTACTAACTCATACGAACGACTTACTAACTCATACGAACGACTTACTAACTCATACGAACGACTTACTAACTCATACGAACGACTTACTAACTCATACGAACGACTTACTAACTCATACGAACGACTTACTAACTCATACGAACGACTTACTAACTCATACGAACGACTTACTAACTCATACGAACGACTTACTAACTCATACGAACGACTTACTAACTCATACGAACGACTTACTAACTCATACGAACGACTTACTAACTCATACGAACGACTTACTAACTCATACGAACGACTTACTAACTCATACGAACGACTTACTAACTCATACGAACGACTTACTAACTCATACGAACGACTTACTAACTCATACGAACGACTTACTAACTCATACGAACGACTTACTAACTCATACGAACGACTTACTAACTCATACGAACGACTTACTAACTCATACGAACGACTTACTAACTCATACGAACGACTTACTAACTCATACGAACGACTTACTAACTCATACGAACGACTTACTAACTCATACGAACGACTTACTAACTCATACGAACGACTTACTAACTCATACGAACGACTTACTAACTCATAAGAACGACTTACTAACTTATACGAACGACTTACTAACTCATAAGAACGACTTACTAACTCATAAGAACGACTTACTAACTCATACGAACGACTTACTAACTCATACAAACGACTTACTAACTCATAAGAACGACTTACTAACTCATACGAACGACTTTCTAACTCATACGAACGACTTACTAACTCATACGAACGACTTACTAACTTATACGAACGACTTACTAACTCATACGAACGACTTACTAACTCATACGAACGACTTACTAACTCATACGAACGACTTACTAACTCATACGAACGACTTACTAACTCATACGAACGACTTACTAACTTATACGAACGACTTACTAACTCATACGAACGGCTTACTAACTCATACGAACGACTTACTAACTCATACGAACGACTTACTAACTCATACGAACGACTTACTAACTCATACGAACGACTTACTAACTCATACGAACGACTTACTAACTCATACGAACGACTTACTAACTCATACGAACGACTTACTAACTCATACGAACGACTTACTAACTTATACGAACGACTTACTAACTCATACGAACGGCTTACTAACTCATACGAACGACTTACTAACTCATACGAACGACTTACTAACTCATACGAACGACTTACTAACTCATACGAACGACTTACTAACTCATACGAACGACTTACTAACTCATACGAACGACTTACTAACTCATACGAACGACTTACTAACTCATACGAACGACTTACTAACTCATACGAACGACTTACTAACTCATACGAACGACTTACTAACTCATACGAACGACTTACTAACTCATACGAACGACTTACTAACTCATACGAACGACTTACTAACTTATACGAACGACTTACTAACTCATACGAACGACTTACTAACTCATACGAACGACTTACTAACTTATACGAACGACTTACTAACTTATACGAACGACTTACTAACTCATACGAACGACTTACTAACTCATGTCTAACTAACTCAGGTCAGGTCAGGTTTTCTAGGTCATTGATCAAGAAAACTTGCCACCTCCATGCAGCATAAAGGAGGTGCCACCTGTAGCTGCATAGACCCTCTTACTAGGGCAAATCCGGTCCTGTAACTAGGACCCCCTTCGTTCTGGGATAAGGACGCCCTTGGTCCTGGATTAAGGACCCATATACTTTGCTGCAGGGGTATATGGCCTGGCCAGGCAGATGGTGATCTACCAATGGCTGGCCAGGAGTAGAGTGTTCTCATGTCCACTATGAGTGCACTTCACTGCGACCTGCACCTGGCAGCAGGGGTACAGGGCATGACCAAGCAGATGATCTACACAGCCAATGGTGGGTCATGTGCGCCAGAGTAGATATGGGTGATGGGCCTCATATCTACGGTGGCTGAATGTGGCCAATTTAATTAATTTTAAAAATGGGAAATATAAAAAGAAATTAATGAAATATAATTCCTTAAAACAGAAATTAATCAAATATAATTCAGCCAGAAACAGAAATTAATCAAATATAATTCAACCCAAAACAGGAATTAATCAAATATAATTCAACCAGAAACAGAAATTAATCAAATATAATTCAACCCAAAACAGGAATTAATCAAATATAATTCAACCAGAAACAGAAATTAATCAAATATAATTCAACCCAAAACAGGAATTAATCAAATATAATTCAACCCAAAACAGGAATTAATCAAATATAATTCAACCCAAAACAGGAATTAATCAAATATAATTCAACCCAAAACAGGAATTAATCAAATATAATTCAACCCAAAACAGGAATTAATCAAATATAATTCAACCCAAAACAGGAATTAATCAAATATAATTCAACCCAAAACAGGAATTAATCAAATATAATTCAACCCAAAACAGGAATTAATCAAATATAATTCAACCCAAAACAGGAATTAATCAAATATAATTCAACCAGAAACAGAAATTAATCAAATATAATTCAACCCAAAACAGGAATTAATCAAATATAATTCAAACATTTTGGAAGGAAATTTAAAATACTGTCTCAGTGCAGTACAGCAAATTGTCGTTTCCTTTTCAGTCTATCAGTGCAGTACTGCAGTAACGGTTGCCCGTAGCTCTGTAAGCTTAGTTCTGTGGTTAGTTGTTAATCTTTTAATCACTACAGCACTACTGACTACCGATCTACGTAATGATGGTAGTACAAAATGTCATGATGTCATGGGTGATAGGGAGTTGTGGCGGCGCAATTTTGTCGACAAGCCCGCACAGCATTCTTAAAAATGCAGCTGCAATGCAGCATGCAGATACTAGTAGTACACCTGCAGTACAGTTCTATATACAACTACTGAACTAACTAATCCTACGGAATTACCGGTCTTTCTGAAGATTGGTAAGGTAAAGCTGCCGGATTGCCCCGTAGTCAGGTCGTATCGGTCTGTTGGTAGTCAGTAGTGATTAAAAGATTAACAACTAACCACAGAACTAAGCTTACAGAGCTACGGGCAACCGTTACTGCAGTACTGCACTGATAGACTGAAAAGGAAACGACAATTTGCTGCACTGCACTGAGACAGTATTTTAAATTTCCCTCCAAAATGTTTGAATTATATTTGATTAATTCCTGTTTTGGGTTGAATTATATTTGATTAAATTCTGTTTGTGGTTGAATTATATTTGATTAATTCCTGTTTTGGGTTGAATTATATTTGATTAATTTCTGTTTCTGGTTGAATTATATTTGATTAAATTCTGTTTGTGGTTGAATTATATTTGATTAATTTCTGTTTCTGGTTGAATTATATTTGATTAATTTCTGTTTCTGGTTGAATTATATTTGATTAATTTCTGTTTCTGGTTGAATTATATTTGATTAATATCTGTTTTAAGGAATTATATTTCATTAATTTCCTTTTATATTTCCCATTTTAAAATTAATTAAATTGGCCACATTCAGCCACCGTACATATCTGACTCCATTGCGACACCCACCCTGTGGAATGGCAAACCAGGTATTGGTATTTGCCCCGAGAGCTGACTCGGCAAAAAAGCACCCCCCAACATTACATTAGTAATGCGGAGGTCCAGCCACTAGAGGCCAGTGGAATCACTGGACACAATCGGCCTCACAGGCGTCAGTTATCAGGCGGCAGTACTCTCAGGGAGAGAGAGCGGCAAACAATTCTTTGAGTCCCTTTCCTGATGACCTTTCTGGCCCAAACCCTGGGTCACCAGGGAGGCCAGATTGTGAGGGGGAGAGGGATTCTGGAGTTGGAGGCTACTCTCATGTTCCACCCCGACCAACAAAGCCATTGGTGAATCTGAGGCAAGTCACTAGACTAGCCTCAGTAAACACCCTAACACTCGGGTCCCCAATGCGACAAGGTGAGCTGACTGCCTTGGCAGATAAGCTTTCTCTTAGTGCAGTGGGTGTTCAAGAGCACCGAATGCAGACTGGACAGACTGATGAGGTTCTGATTAAGGACATGGGGGGCGGTTGGCGACTCGCCCTCGCTTCAGCAGATGATAGTGGCAATGGTGGAATTGGTCTATTGATGAATCCAACTGCACATGCAGCATTGGACAAAATAGACCAAATCTCTAACCGCATCATCCATTGCCACTTCTCATGTTCTGGAAGACTGGCTAAGAAGTTTCCTAAGGTGGTTCTGATTGTGTGCTACTCTCCAACTAGTGTTGCCCCTGTAGAGGAGGTGGAAAATTTCTACCACAATCTACAAGCAGCTACTGATGGAGTGGATCAGCATGCATTCTTAACATTAATGGGAGACTTTAATGCAAGTCTGCATCAATCACCTATATCGCCCTGGGTCTATAGCAATAGTGTTAACCGAAATTCCGTCCATCTTCAGGATTTTATCTCTGGAAATGGATTGTTTTCGGCTGGAACCCAGTTCAAGAAGCGAACTGGAAAGCTATGGACTCATAGTGGACCCAGTGGTCACAAGTCCCAGATAGACCATATCCTGTTTCGTAGGAAATACAGGAGCACTATACAAGACTGTAATGCATTTACACTACGACCCTTCTCCAGTGATCACCGCCTTATTGTGGCCAAGGTAAGACTTAGTCTGCGTGCTAGCAGAACAACGAAATCTGCCTTGCCACGGCATGACTGGTCCTCTCTGTTGCAACAGCCAAGTGTGAGATCCAGCTTCACACTACAGCCGAGCAACAGGTATGAGGTTCTTGCCTCTGAGGCGGAAGATCACTGTGAGGGCTATACTGCCTTTACAGAAGCAGTTAAGTTAGCAGCTGCAGAAACATTTCCTGTATACCCTCGAAACAGGAAACGGGCCCCCTGGACTGACAACAAAATTCAGAAGTGCCGAAATGACGGGTGGGTGTGGTTAAGTCGATGTGCTTAGGAGGGTGGGTGGGTGCAGTTAAGTCGACGTGCTTAGGTGGGTGGGAGGGTACGTGTAAGTAGGTATGTAGGAATGGGTATGTATGGTTAAGTACAGTAGGTGTGTAAGGATAGGTGGGTGGGGGGGTTGGGGGTAAGTTTAGCAACTATTAAGTAGTATTACCACTTCTTACCACAGCTGTATGTTTACAGTAGAACGGTCGTAAAATAGAGGCGTCCCATTGGATGCTATTTATAGATCCATACCCCTTTTCTTTCCCCCTCTTCCCCCTTTTCTTACGCGCTCTTACCCCCAGCACAGAGAAGATCTTCCCCCAGATCACGCGCGATGAGGGCTCCCATCCTCTCTGTCTATCCTCCATCCTGCTTTGCTGTATTCGATATAGAATACAGGAATATAGTGAGCAATATAGGCCAATAAAAAAAACTTACCAGTATCAATTAGGCATAAGCAGATAGATTAACCCCTACCCTAATTATTAACCTGCGGTATTTTTCAGACCACTGTGTTAATCCAAAAGTTAAACAACCCAAGGGCCGTGTTTAATGATTTTAATGTAAACTTTCATATTATAACTCGTTATGTGGTTATAGCTTTTTTATAGGAAGTTATAGCCCGTTATAGATCGTTATAGCCCGTAATAGATCGTTATAGCCCGTTATAGATCGTTCTGCCTTTAGTACGTACCCCTCTATAATGCAAATAGGCCTACAGTATGGAATTAAAGTACTTACGGGAGTGGATGGGAAATAACTGTTGATGGGCGATGTAGTGTCGCGTACAGTACATAACATATAATGTACAACTAAAAATAATAGGTTTACCCAGTCGCTGACTTACCGGGTCGCACTTTGAGAGGGGAACCCAGTCGCTGACTTACCGGGTCGCACTTTGAGAGGGGGCCGAAGAGGTTTATCCAGTCGCTGACTTACCGGGTCGCACTTTGAGAGGGGAACCCAGTCGCTGACTTACCGGGTCGCACTTTGAGAGGGGAACCCAGTCGCTGACTTACCGGGTCGCACTTTGAGAGGGGGCCGAAGAGGTTTACCCAGTCGCTGACTTACCGGGTCGCACTTTGAGAGGGGAACCCAGTCGCTGACTTACCGGGTCGCACTTTGAGAGGGGAACCCAGTCGCTGACTTACCGGGTCGCACTTTGAGAGGGGGCCGAAGAGGTTTACCCAGTCGCTGACTTACCGGGTCGCACTTTGAGAGGGGAACCCAGTCGCTGACTTACCGGGTCGCACTTTGAGAGGGGGCCGAAGAGGTTTATCCAGTCGCTGACTTACCGGGTCGCACTTTGAGAGGGGGCCGAAGAGGTTTACCCAGTCGCTGACTTACCGGGTCGCACTTTGAGAGGGGGCCGAAGAGGTTTACCCAGTCGCTGACTTACCGGGTCGCACTTTGAGAGGGGGCCGAAGAGGTTTATCCAGTCGCTGACTTACCGGGTCGCACTTTGAGAGGGGAACCCAGTCGCTGACTTACCGGGTCGCACTTTGAGAGGGGAACCCAGTCGCTGACTTACCGGGTCGCACTTTGAGAGGGGGCCGAAGAGGTTTACCCAGTCGCTGACTTACCGGGTCGCACTTTGAGAGGGGAACCCAGTCGCTGACTTACCGGGTCGCACTTTGAGAGGGGAACCCAGTCGCTGACTTACCGGGTCGCACTTTGAGAGGGGGCCGAAGAGGTTTACCCAGTCGCTGACTTACCGGGTCGCACTTTGAGAGGGGAACCCAGTCGCTGACTTACCGGGTCGCACTTTGAGAGGGGGCCGAAGAGGTTTATCCAGTCGCTGACTTACCGGGTCGCACTTTGAGAGGGGGCCGAAGAGGTTTACCCAGTCGCTGACTTACCGGGTCGCACTTTGAGAGGGGGCCGAAGAGGTTTACCCAGTCGCTGACTTACCGGGTCGCACTTTGAGAGGGGGCCGAAGAGGTTTATCCAGTCGCTGACTTACCGGGTCGCACTTTGAGAGGGGAACCCAGTCGCTGACTTACCGGGTCGCACTTTGAGAGGGGAACCCAGTCGCTGACTTACCGGGTCGCACTTTGAGAGGGGGCCGAAGAGGTTTACCCAGTCGCTGACTTACCGGGTCGCACTTTGAGAGGGGAACCCAGTCGCTGACTTACCGGGTCGCACTTTGAGAGGGGAACCCAGTCGCTGACTTACCGGGTCGCACTTTGAGAGGGGGCCGAAGAGGTTTACCCAGTCGCTGACTTACCGGGTCGCACTTTGAGAGGGGAACCCAGTCGCTGACTTACCGGGTCGCACTTTGAGAGGGGGCCGAAGAGGTTTATCCAGTCGCTGACTTACCGGGTCGCACTTTGAGAGGGGGCCGAAGAGGTTTACCCAGTCGCTGACTTACCGGGTCGCACTTTGAGAGGGGGCCGAAGAGGTTTACCCAGTCGCTGACTTACCGGGTCGCACTTTGAGAGGGGGCCGAAGAGGTTTATCCAGTCGCTGACTTACCGGGTCGCACTTTGAGAGGGGAACCCAGTCGCTGACTTACCGGGTCGCACTTTGAGAGGGGGCCGAAGAACTTATCCAATGTATATAGATATTTGACATTATCCTTGGCTTCATTAGCAGCCTCTGTGATTCTTTGGTCGAGTTCACGCCACTTTTTAATAGATTTTGACTTGGCCGTCGTCAATGTTAGCACGACAGCGCGGCATCTGCAACCAAAGGGTAGACTTATAAACGATGGGGTCAACTTGATTTGGCGGCATCGGGCCAAGCGACTGCGACATTATTTATTTGTGACAACAATGGTACAATACTGATTACTGTCACTTAATGGTGTCATACTGAATTGTAGGACTCACCCACCCATTGTAGAAATGGGTGAGTCTCCTGGCAAAGTTCCATATTATAGAACTGATTGTATACTGTAGTTGCGCCGTGTATCCGTATGTTTAAAAACCTACGTGTAAAAACAATGACAATACACCAAACAATGTATACAGTAGGTGGCGGCCTATTGTCCAACATAACATATTGCAGTACAGCAGTAGGTCTACTGTCACGAAAGTAAGCGAGCTTAGGATACGGGTACCAACCACTACCTCAATCGGTGTGTCTGTCGTTCTGATTGTACAATTAATTGTAAACGTTAATAACTCGGCCAATCCTCGATAATATCTAACCAAACTTGGTACTGTACATATGTTGTTTGGCAAAATTTAGATATTGTCCAAGTTGAATTTGTCTGTGGCCTTCGAGAAGATAAGATAAAAGCAGTTAATTTATTCAAATGTTAATAAAAATAACAAGTTCATATATTTAATTCGTAACATTTATTTAAAATATGAGAAAAGTTATTTACACTTTTTTCATTATTTAGCTGATTAGTACGCTTTAATATAAACACTCTAATAAATAACAATTACATAATCATAAAGTCACCCAAAAATACCGGCTCTGTTACTGTAGCACAGAGCCAGAGAGTAATATTGTAATTTTTTCAGTTACTGTCGCACTCAAATTCAGACCCAGCTACTAGAATTAGAATGTGAATCCCGCCTAATGTGAATCTCAGCAGTATACCGAACCGTTCGAGACAGAGTGTCGCAATTTAATAGGCCTCTCATCGCCCTCTCATCAGACCCAGGTACTAGAACTAGAATTAGGACGCCTTCGGACAGTGTCGCCATTCCATACTCTATACTGAAGCTAAACATAGCAGCAGGGTAAGGTGAGAAGTGATTATCTAATAATACCACAAACAATCAGATTATTATACATTCTCCTCCTTTAACAAAGCCGCATTCAACTTTCAATGCCCCAGTGGGTGGTCTCCACTCCAGTACTGCAAGGCCTGACTCAGCTCAGCTCAGGGTAAGTTAACAATCTGTCAATAATAAAAATGAAAGCGAGCCGACATTTAGTCAGATCAACCAAATGGATGGCCAAGGAGACGGACTGTCTGGATTTAGCTGAGTCCAGTTAAATCGCTTCGCCAAAACGACCAAATAGCCCATATAGGAATACAGTATATTTATTTGGCCATTTTGGCCGCCAAAATGACCAAGTTAATGCTTATTGGGATTGGTACTGTATTGTAGGAATAATCACCTTGGTCTCACTCTGCCCTTTCCTGCTTGACTATACGCGTAGGCTGACAGTGAGAGATGTCACTACTACAATTTTAAATTGTTAGTATCTATAACTTTTGGCCGCCAAAATGACCAAGTTAATGCTTATTGGGATTGGTACTGCATTGTAGGAATAATCACCTTGGTTTCACTCCGCCCTTTCCTGCTTGACTATACGCGTAGGCTGACAGTGAGAGATGTCACTACTACAATTTTAAATTGTTAGTATCTATAACTTTTGGCCGCCAAAATGACCAAGTTAATGCGTATTGGGATTGGTACTGCATTGTAGGAATAATCACCTTGGTCTCACTCTGCCCTTTCCTGCTTGACTATACGCGTAGGCTGACAGTGAGAGATGTCACTACTACAATTTTATATTGTTAGTATCTATAACTATTGTCTTTACGACAATCTGTTATTTACTTTGGTCTTACTATACTTTAGGTACTACAGTAAGTTGGTTTGGTATTGCTGCAGTATATACAGGTAGCTTTTGATGGTAAAACGAACTTAGATCCTGCAGGGCCTGACTTTGATGAACTTAGATCTTTGCGAACTTAGGTCCTACAGTATATATGGGAACATAGATCCTATATGGGTGACCTCTTAGATCTTAACTGGGCGAACTTAGTTCCTAACTAGGTGAACTTAGATCCTAACAAGGCGAACTTAGATCGTAACTTAGATAATACACTCAAAGTAGTTGCGATCAGTGACTCACCAACAAACTATAATTTGCCAATTAATAGGTAATTCGTTGCAATGTATTATGGTGGTAGAGGATCTAAGTTCGCACCCTTCAAGCGTGATAATAATTACAGTAAGATCTGCGCTGGCCTATGAGAATGACAATTCACATTAACACAGCCACGGTACAGCAATATATTTAAGGTCTGTAGGTGGGATCTAAGTTCGTATGGGAAGGATCTAAGTTCGTATATTGAGGATCTAAGTTCGTATGTTGAGGATCTAAGTTCGCATGGAAAGGATCTAAGTTCTCTTCCCTTCAAGCGTGATAATATTTACAGACGGTGCTGGTCTATGGGAATGACATTCCACATTAACACAGCTACAGTCCTAATGTGGGAGGTAGATCTCCCACATAAAGGGGAAAGTATCTGGGTTGATCTCAATGTGTATAGTGTTCCCTTTCGGATTGGCTGTGTATATATTTCGGATCCTTATGTGGGTCCGGAATCTACTTTTAATTACCTCTCTTTCATTCAAGATTTAGAGACATTTGTTCCTCTTTATTCGAGTTTCCAAACCCTAATTACAGGTGACTTTAATTTTCGGCACATAGACTGGAATATTCCCTGCCCAACTCCAAATTGTCAGTATCCTTCGATCACTGCCAGATTTATAGAATCAATTTTGGATCGTAATCTACATCAGCTTATCTCTGACCCAACTCATATAAAAGGTGGTATTTTAGATTTGTTACTTACAAACATTCCAAACCTAGTAGAGAATGTATTTGTGGGTGAACGATTTGGTCTCACTGATAAAAAAAGCGATCATAGAATCCTCTATGCTACCCTTCCCCCTATCAGTTCTGGAAGTGGCGCATCAGTCATTCGTGACTGGTCAAGTGTTAATTGGGACGAAGTTAATGAAATCTGTGCACAGATTAACTGGAATGATGTGGTTAATGACAATTTCAGTGCCATACAAAATGCTAAATCTTTAGAATTTATTCTGAACTCCATAATCTCCGACTGCGTTCCTTTGAAGTCCTGTAACCGTCCCAAACAGCATCCACAAATAAAGAAACTGCTCCGTCGCGCTCATCATATTAGAAAGAAACTGTCTTTGACTAGCGATTCAATTAGACAATCAACTCTGCAGGATTCTCTGGATAATATAAACTCTCTAATCGAAGTGGCACACATGGAAGCCATGCACAATTATGAAAACCGGATTCTGAAACACAAAAATTCAAAAAAATTCTGGCGCTACACCAAATCTCAATTGAATCGAAAATCCACCATACCAGCGATGAAGGATTCTCAGGGAAATATTGTAACTGATAGCACTAAGAAGGCCAATCTTTTTAATGAAACGTTTGTATCTGCTTTTACAGTTGATTCAAGTACAAATGTGCCTAAATCCCACTCAGGAAACAATATCAGTTGGAATCCTAATTCTGATTCGAATCATCCGAACAAAAATATTCTCAACCATATTGTCTTTGAATCCCATGAGGTGTTCAAGAACCTTTCTAAGCTGAAACCCGGCAAAGCACCTGGACCTGACCACATTCCATCAATATTGTTGCGCAATTTGGCTCCGTTTCTTGCTACCCCACTAACTAGGCTGTTCCAACAATCCTTGGACTCAGGTATTATTCCGGATTCATGGGTTTTATCGCATATCGTTCCCGTATTTAAAAAATCGGGCTCCCGTTCCAACCCTTTGAATTACAGGCCAATTTCACTGACATCATTATTAGCAAAACTGATGGAAACCATTGTGAGGGGAAAAATTCTGAATCATCTCTACCAGTCAAAATCTATTTCTTCTCGGCAACATGGTTTCCTAAAAGGGAAATCTACTTTCACCCAGCTTCTGGAGTGTTCTCTGGACTGGGTAAATATTCGCAACTTCCGAGGGCGCGTAGACATTATTTATACGGATTTTAAGAGAGCATTTGACAAAGTTTCCCACAGAAAGCTTATTTCAAAATTAGAATCTACAGGAATTTCTGGGTTGCTGCTGCATTGGATCTCTGTATTTCTCATGACTAGATATCAACATACAATCATTGATGGATGTCTCTCTGCCTGTGCTAAGGTTACAAGTGGTGTTCCGCAGGGCAGTATCCTGGCCCCACTACTTTTTATTATTTTCATAAACGACATTGGTGATAACATTCTGAAGGAAACATTCATCAAATTATATGCGGATGATACTAAGCTCTACCGACATATTTCAAGCAATCATGATGCGTTATACTTGCAACAAGACATCGATTCTCTCCTTAGTTGGGCTTCTGATTGGAATATGGAGTTTAATGTTAAAAAGTGCTGTCTAGTCTCACTTATGGCCCCAAATTCTTCTACCTCAGTTACTCATACTTATAATATGAATGGAACTCTCTTGAACACTAATGAATGCAACAAAGACCTTGGAATTATCATTTCAAATGATTTACTCTTTAGTGAACATGTCGAATTCATCTGTGCCAAGGCAAGAAAATCGAGCTCTCAAATTAGACGTTCATTCGGCCACCGTAATAGCCAGTTTCAATTCTATCTATTTTGCACTTTTGTTCGACCAATTCTCGAATATAATAGCCCCATTTGGTCTCCAATGCTCGACAAAGATATAAACAGGTTAGAACAGGTTCAAAGAGAGTTTACGCGGTGGTTACCCGGTCTATCTGGTTTAAGCTATTCCAGCAGACTAACTAAATTGAAATGCAAATCTCTAGAAGAACGCCGGATCAAAATCGATATCACTGAAATGTATAAAATAATTCGAAGTGGGCAATCAGATCGAGTTTACTTTCACATTGCTTCTAATTCAAGAACTAGAGGACACCCATGGAAATTAGAACGCCCCCATTCAAATGTAGCTATTCACCAGCATCATTTCACTGTGCGTCATATCCCCACCTGGAACTCTCTTCCCAATGTAGTTGTAATGTCACCATCACTCAAAGTATTTAAAAAGAACCTAGATGAGACTGATCTGCTCCATACGTGCAAGGGATCCTGGAAGACCACAATGGAGACAATCCGCCCTCCCCCTGCACCAATCACAACTGCTCCGGTTCTCCCTAGTCCCAGGCTGATCTGATACACTATGGAACTCATAATACTCCATAGATACCTAGCAATAACTAGCATTAACTTAATATTTTACTTTTGGTTTTAATTATATACCCATAATGACTATGTACGTAATTATTTTAAATTAAATTTTAAACACTTTTTTGTGCATTGCATATTGCACATATAATGTACAGTTCACTGTGTGCAGCCCCAGTGGTGTTAAATGGCTGGGTGCTTATTTTACTTTTAGTGACGATGTCACGTTTGTTTAATCCGTGTTAACCGTTTATTATTTGTTTATCTATAATGTCATGTCATTAAATTCAATCTTCTTCAATCTTCAACAATATATGCAAGATAGGATCTATAAGTTCGTATGTTGAGGATCTAAGTTCGTATGGGAAGGATCTAAGTTCGTTTGGGGAGGATCTAAGTTCGTATGGCAAGGATCTAAGTTCGTATGGGTAGGATCTAAGTTCGTATGGGAAGGATCTAAGTTCACCCAAGATCTAATTTCGTTCAGGATCTAAGGTGCTCTAGGAATTAACTAACAGACTAAAGTCGGGGAACTATACCAGTATACCCAGTACTACAGTACAACAGTGCAGTACCGGTACCTAGCCTGCTAGCTGGGTGTTTGAAAAAGCTACCTGCATATACATAGGCAGATAGGTTGTCACTGTCAGGGTCACTCTCATGGCAGCATGGGCCACGCCACAGGAGATTTTTCCCGTGGCCCATTTTACTGTTTTAGTCACACAGCTTGGCTAAGGCAGTAAGGGGCTTTTACTGCCTTTGACTCTAATGGGCCACGGCTGCACGGGAAGATAATCACTTTTATTTTTTGTTTTTTTTTATTTTTTATATTATAATAAGTTGAACATGAAACTATATCAGTTAGTACCGGTACAATATTTTTCTAATTCTAAACATTATACACAGCCATTCCAGCGTAACGGTCGTGACATTCCGCATGGGTTTCCGGTATTAATGAGTATTCTAAGGGCACATGGAAGAATGGTAGGCCTATTGAAAAGATATTACTATGACAGTCGGTGAGAAGTCAAAAATTGGACTTCAAGTCCAATTTTAGACTTCAAGTCCAATTTTGGACTCCAAAGTCCAATATTGGACTTTAGTACAACTCCAAGTGTACCCATGCTGCCATACTGTATATCGGCATTTAAATCAAAACTGCATCCTGTATCAGTACATATATATCAGTATATTACATAATTACAATGCAACATTATTTTTTAACGATTAAATTAATTATTATAAGTATTATAAGCAGGGATCGCACACGTATACAGTCAGACATCAGTAGTTACTTTTTGTGGTAGTGGTATGGCTTTGCAGTAGCCTTACTGCCTCAGTCTGTTAGTGGAGTACGGTATACCGCGGTAGCGGTAGTTGAGTTATAGCTGTATAGTTCATTCATACCCATACCTGTGGTATTTTCGTATGGCAAAAATAAGACTATACTGTAAACTGTAACCTATTATGTTATTGAGTTAATGTTTATTGTCTAGAATTGTTTTGATTAGGTTCACTTACATCTCTGCATCTCCAACCAGACACTATATAACATTGGAGTTGGAGGTGTATCATTCAGTCATTGGTTCCCCCAAGTTTGACACTAGAACAAAGCCGCCTCCGCTTTGCAGGACATCGCTTTAAGCCGTGAGGACCAGCCAGTGCAACTCATGGAGTGAATAAGCATGGTGGACAGCCCATGACTTTCTTGAGACGCATCTTTCTTACTGTCTTGAATGACACTGGCCTTGAAGATGCAGATGATCTATCAAATGTCATGGGTGATAAGGCTGTAAGAGTGTAAGGGAGTTGTGGAGGCGCACTTTTGTCAACAAGCCGGCACAGCATTCTTATTTTCTTAATAGGGCCTATATATATAATGCAGCTGCAATGCAGCATGCCGATTGTAGTAGTAGTATGTGGTGAGGTGATAAGGGCTCCTTCAATTGGTAAAGTCAAAAGTGGCCGTTTATTGTTTTAGTTAGAAAAGTCTGCCTCTGTAACCTGTTCCTTTCCTTCAATTAGTTGTGTGTTACTTCTTACTTCTGTACTTATTATGTGGAGACCCCAACACGTTAATCAGTTTACTAATCCCCTTTCATCATCCAGCCGTTTTAAAATACCCTTGCTGTTGTATGGAAAAATTAGAAGAGATGGTGGTAGCATCAACTTGTAGTATTTCTTTCTGATAGGGCTGCCATAGGTTTAGACGAAATCGTAGCTTGTACTGTAGTTAGCCTTAGCAGCAGTTGCAGTTGGCAAACCTGGCATTGCTACCAGTTTCCACCAAATATAATTTGTAATTAAATATTTGTTGGAGCATAATCTAATCTAGTCCTAAAGACTCTAAAGTCCTGGGTACATAAGGCTGTAAGGTTAGACATAACATGAATGTAAATTGTAAACTAAACAATATGCTAAAAGTAAAGTACAAAGTACCTAGAATGCTAGAATGTACCACTATATTCTAAGTACAGTACACTGAAGATACATACAGAGCTGCAAAGGTAACTTTCCATAACTTAATAGCTGTCTGGCTTTCTCTCACCTGTCATGCTTCATGTACCTTTAAGTTTGATTCTCAATTTCACGTCCAAAATTGGACTTAAAGTCCAATATTGGACTTTTGTAAAAATTCAAAGCCTTATAAAAAAAGTTCCCCCTGGTGAATTTCAGGTCCCCCTGTTCAAAACTCTTATTTTTTGATATATTTTCGATTAAAAAAAAAAAATCCCGCCCGATCCAATTACCCAAGGCCCTGGAACAATTGGCTGATTTGAAGTCCAATATTGGACTCACAGAAGTCCAATTTTGGACTTGAACTGGAGTCGAAGTCCAATTTTGGACTCAAGTCCAATTTTTGACTTCTCACCGACTGTATGATATGATCCTATGATATGGACCTTTAATAAAATCGAAACCGCACTGGAATACATTACGTTTTATTGATTCTATTCCAGTTTAAAGTTGGCGTAACGGTCGTGACTGAAATGGACAAGCTTTTTAGAGACTCCTACACATTATAAATTTCTATCGAATTTACTGTACTTATTTAGCGTTACTTATGTCAGACTAACATGTTAAGAGATAGAGTTTAAAATGAAATTAACAGTATGGCAATATAGTATCATGAGAGAATGTGGCAATCAATTAACCAGCGTAACGGTCGTGACATAGTTTCGTAACGGTTGTGACATTATCGATTTTCACATAAATCTGAATTTCAAAAAATGGTAAGGTATTAGAGTTAGGTATTGATATCGATTTAAGGCAGGTTTTCTTGTACGCTGATTTTAATGGAAGGCTTTTTACATTCCGCAATTGAACACATCTACTATTTTTGGCTCTAAAATGAAAAGTGCAAGTAAACAGCATTTTTCAAATTAATGAAAACAACTAGACTTGTAGGAATGGTATTTATTTCAATTACATATAGGTTTTCTGGTACGCCGATTTCAATGGAAGGCTTTTTAAATTCCGCAGTTGAACACATCTACTGACCTACCATTTTTCGTGCTAAAATGAAAAGTGCAAGTAACCAGCATTTTTCAAATTAGTGGAAACAACTAGAATTGTACGAATGGTGTTTCTTTCTCTATTACATACAGTTTTTCCTGCTGTTCTGGTACGCCGATTTCAATGGAAGGCTTTTTAAATTCCGCAGTTGAATACACCTACCATATTTGGTGCTAAAATGAAAAGTGCAAGAGTAAATAAACATAATTTCGGTCCTACGAATTACCCCAAAATACCCCAAAACACCCCAAAATACCCCAAAACACCCCAAAAGACCCCAAAATAGTATAAAACTACCCCAAAATACCCCAAAATAGTTTAGAATTACCCCAAAATACCCCAAAATAGTTTAGAATTACCCCAAAATACTTTTTTTCAGCCTTTGTTTTGGAAATTTAATTTACCCCAAAATATGGCAAAATGACGAATTACCCCAAAATAATGACGAATTACCCCAAAATAATTAAAATTTTTTTCTTCACTCTCGTTTATTGTTTTGGTTAAAAAAAACTTGCCACTGTAACCTGCTCCTTTCCCTCGCTGTTAAAAAACATGGTTAGCTTATTTTGGGGTATTTTGGGGTATTTTTTTAGCCTTTTTGGGGTATTTTGGGGTAATATTTGACTATTTTGGGGTATTTTGGAGTATTTTGGGGTATTTTGGGGTAATTCGTAGGACCCCATAATTTTTCAAATTTTGCAGATTATATGTAAGCAGCCATACGTTCTACTGTTCTATGTAGTATTGTAAGCTGATATTTTGGTTATTATGTGTACTACCTGATTACAGTACAATTATAATTACATCCCACTGCAGCAGTGGTATCATAAACGATACAAATTAATTTATACTGTATAATAATGATTCCTAAGGTTTGTGTCACAACCGTTACGGTCATAAATGCTGTTATGGCATATTATAGGTTAAGAAGAAACCTTTGTACACCAAATATTACAATTATCACTTTGTGTGGAATCATATTCCAAAATGTAATCTAAATGGAGAGTAAAAAAGACGACTTTCGTTCCTTGAATTATACATGCTATGCTAATATTCCCATTTCCCACATGTTAATGTCACGACCGTTACGCTGATTACTACAACTGGAACATATAGTCAAGTTAAACTATATGACTCAAACAATTGATACGAACCACCTAACGATAGATATAAAAGATTATAACCATTACTGCAGTACTGCCGGGGATCTGGAGATATTGGAAAAACTTGCTCTTCACCGTAACGGTCGTGACATATTTTCCATCCACTCATTACAATGCTATTAGAAAAATATTTATTAGTTGTACATTATTTAACCGACATGGCTAATTACTACATAGATATAAGATTCTGAAAAACATATGACATTGCCAGTTTGGTAATGATCATACCATTTTGGTTTGTATGTAATTATGCCAAAAATATTGAATTTTTGGCATTTTTTAAATCACATTTTGCGGATGCCGTAAAAAAAATTGGCGAGGGTTATGGAACATTAGAAAACAGTTTTATGAAGCACAATATGTGTGCTACACACTCAATACAAAAGAAATGCATTTCTAAGTACTTTCATTTTTCACCAAAAGGTTTACTTTTGCTTGGAATGGCTGTACAGTTATATTGAGTTGGCATTGTTCCGGTTTCCTTCCTATAACCTTGTTATATTTGATGTTTTTCATTATTTAAATAAAATTTATCTAAAAGACTCGGAATACCATTTTATTATTATTACCGTACTTCAGTACTTAATTTATTTAGGCCTACTTTTTATTTAGGCCTATTAATATTACTGTACCGGTACCGGTACCTATTAAATTAATATCAGTTTGGATTTTAATATCAATATATATAATATATAAAAACAAACTGTCTGACTGTATTAAATAAAATACCGGTAATATAAAATATTTTTATAATTATTTTTTTACAATTTTTTATAATTTTTTTTTTATTATAATTTTTTTATTATAATTTTTTTTATTATAGTTTTTTTATTATAATTTTTTTAATATTATTACCGGTATATATTAAAATTTTTTTTTTAATTTTATTAGGCCTACATACTGACATAGGCCCTAGGCCTATTTGTAAAGTCAAAAAATTACACTAATATTTCCCAAGATTACTTGATGACTCTAATGCTGTAATGGCTGAATGGGCTGCCATGCACCATACAGCCACAGCCATAGTAGACCAAATAAACAATATTATAATAAAAATAATCTATACCCCCCCAGGCAGCCAGCAGGCCAGGCCCCAGCGGGTAAATGGTTTTACAATTACAACTGGCTGACTGGTTTATCTAGTAAAAAAAAGTAATTAGTTTTATTAATTAGTTTTTATATTTTTTTTTATTTAAATTTTTTGTTTTAAATAAAAAACTCCGAATTTATTTAAGTCGAGCGAACTCGGACAGTGGAAATGAGATCCTTCCAGGCTTCCCGATTCTCCATAGTTGTCGCAATTTCGTTTCTCCCAAGTTCAGTATCCCTTTCAAGTTGATATATATATGTTATGGCCGGTCGTACGACTACGCTTTCCATGAGTTGGTTGCCAGAAAAGTAGATCTGGTATGACCTCGTCTTTACTTCGCCAGCAGTGCCCACTGAATCTTAATCTGCGTTTACGGAGGGTGGTTGATACAGGTGGTATTGTACCATAAAGCTCGGCATTTGTCATGTGTTGTCTCCAGCTGATGTTTAGGGCTGCCCTTAGTAGTCTTGTGTAGCAACCATCAATTCGTTGTTCAAGTGATTTTTAGTCAGTGTCCAGGTCTCACCACCGTATAAAAATACACTTTCCACTGTGCTGCTGTGGCTCGAAAGAACTTAGTCTTCAGGTGCCTGGGGGGATCTGATTTCCAGATGGTATCCATTTTTGATAGAGCTACCCAAGCCTTTGCTTTCCTAACTTCTATGTCCTTTTTGCTACTCTCTACCCATGATCCTAGGTACTGGAAGTCGTCAACCTTCCCTAGTTGATTATTATCAATGGTCAGATGGTTGTCGAGTTTCCATCACGTTAATAGTCATGAATTCGGTCTTGGTAGCATTTATATGCAATCCAACCTCCTTAGCAGCCCTCTCCACTTTATTCAGTAGAAGCTGTGCATCTGCTAGCATATTAGAGAGCAGGGCGATGTCATCCGCGAAGTCGGTGTCTGTGACTGTAGTTACCGGATATCTACTACTTCTGCGTTCTTGAAGTGTAAATCCCAGATCTTCACCCTTTGTGGCCGTCCTCATTGCGTAATCCAGTACAATTACAAATAGTAATGGTGCTTATGTGTCACCTTGCAGTGGCAAATGAGTAAAAAATATAGGGCATCATATAAAGTAATCCAATTGTACCGGTAGCGCATTAAAATAATTATATAGGCCCTAGGGCATAATAAGTCAAAAATATAGGGCATGAAGAAAAGTATATTTCATTTTTATCCCAACCTCAAGTACCCGACTGGACTATGCTCTACCGCTCATTACTCTCATTTACAGCATTATTATCTATTCAGTGTGAATGACCAATGACTGAATGACCATCAACTAAATTCAACTTAATCTTTTCAACTTACATTCAACATTCAACTTACAATTCAATTCATTCATTCAACTCACCCCATACAACCAGAGAACAGTGTACATCAGTGAGAGGGACGAGCAATTTGTCAAACACTAGAGTTAAAGGTGCGGACGTATATATACCGTATTCGAACCAAAACAATAAACAAAAGTCGGGGGGGGGGGGGGGGGGTAATTGATGCAAAACCCGCCTCCCGCTTTTAAAAAGTAGATTTTTGTCAGCCCTAATGGTAGGCATAGGCCCTATATATAGTGTCTGGTTGGAGATGTGTGCATTGTACTTGACCCAGTGAACCCAACGTAGCATTCTTGCAATCTTGTGAATGTGTCATCCAGGGATTTGGTGTCCTCAGCAGTTAGAGCCCAGCATGGACTCCCATAGAGGAGTACTGGAACTACTGCTGCTCTAAATAATCGGACCTTAAGTTTCCAATGAATTCTGTGCGACTTCCAAATCCTGGAAAGCCCATTCAATGCTGCCCATGCGCTGTTCCCTTACGTATTCGAAGGTCCTCATCTGTTACATACCTCACGGTATGGCCTACCGTATATAAAGATACCGGTACTGCTGTACTGGACTGCTGGACTTTGTATTTCTCTACCGGTATTTTGTTTGTCTATGAATAACTAAGTAGGTCTACTGGTATGTCAGTATGCGACGGCAATTAGTCAAGCAACAACAGTGGTCCTGGATTGAAGATGATGATTCAGATAATATCACTGTGCAACGTATGCAGCGGGTATACAATGTTGATGACAGTTCCTTTTGTCAGCTCAAGGTTCATAAGCGAAACTGCAAAGATAAACCATTGTGTCTGTCTTGCTTGGGAGAAGATCAATGGTTTAAGGATGATTCACCAAAATATACCGAGAGTATTACAACCATTGAAAACTCATTTAGGGAATCTGGCGCATTAATTGGACTGAAAAACCTTGGTGCCACTTGTTATGCTAACTGCTTTCTTCAGGTGTGGTTCTATAATCACACTTTGCGAGTCTCCATACTTAATCATTACGATGATACTCTTGCTGCAGCATTTGAATTACAACCATCCGATATTCCTAAAACTTCATCCCTTCCTGGGACACCTATTCGTGGTGCCAATTTACCTGAAGGAATTCCATTTACGAAAGTATCAAGTCTTCCCTGTGTTGGGGATAATAAAGCTAAAAATATATCCGGAGTAAATGAGCTAAGTGGAATATACAAGAAAGAAGGAAAATATCTAGAGAGCACCGGTAGTAGTAGTTGTTCTGGCTTGAGCATTGGGGCTTCTACTACCGGTGCCGGTTATACTAGTTCTACTTCTCGTAGCGGAACAAGTACTGGTATACTGGGTTATAATAATGGAACACGTACAACTACTATTGACGATGGGACAGAGATGCGAAACATTGAGATTGTAGAAGGTTGTGATTCCCCTCTATCGCCAATTAGTAGGGATGACTTAAAACAAGCCTTGAATGACATTGAGTGCCTTGGATCTACAGATAGTTCGCCAGTGCCATCAATGTCAACTCCATCGCGTACTCATTTTATGGAAAGAGATCACCATTTAAGTACTTGTAAGCTCTTTGAAGGATTTGACACACAAGACGCCAGTGAGCCTATCTGTTCAAACAGCCATATTTCTCTTGGTTCTCCCTCATTGGAGGATGATGATGGTTCACCTAGGTCCAACTCTCTGGTTCCCAATAACCCCCCATTATTAGATAATAGCGCTTCGTCGCAACTCCACAATAAACTTTCAATGCCAGCACATTTACAGCGTCTATTTGCCCTTATGCAAGGGTCCCATCGCCGCTATATAGATCCTTCGCCGTTTATTCACAGCATAGGACTGAACACCGGAGAGCAACAGGATGCAAGCGAGTTTTCAAAGCTCTTCACAAGCAAGTTAGAAGAAAAAGTTGGCACTCATTCAAATGTTTTCAAAGTACTCACTGATCAGTTTAAAGGTGAATCTGCCTCTGTAATTGTGTGTAAAACTTGCCGAAATGAGTCCCACAGACGCACTGAGTTTTATGAAATTGATTTGGCTATCGAACAAGCCAAGTCTCTGGAGGATGCACTGCAGTTGTACTTGGCACCTGAGGAGCTGGTGAACTCGAATCAGTATGCCTGTAGTGTCTGCGGTGTTAGGAGGGATGCGACCCTGGCACTACGACTGGAACGGCTTCCTCCTGTTCTTAATCTCCAACTATTGCGGTTTGTATTTGACAGGAAGACTTTCCGCAAGAAGAAATTATCTACAGCGATTCAGTTCCCAGAGAGGATCAACATGTCCCCGTTTGTATATCAAACTGGCGGCTCGGCTGAATTGCTTTCTAAGTTGGCTTCGATTCCAGGCAATGGGTCGCCTCCACCGCGATGCTCTACCCCTCCACCGTGGCCACGGTCCTCCCAGACCCCCTCACCCCCCCTCTGGTACACGCTTTGCGCCAAACTAATTCATCTCGGAGGCTCAGCTAACCAAGGCCATTACGTTGCGGAGCTGAGGGACCCTGCAACGCAGGAATGGTGGACGTTCAATGACGAAGTCGCAACGAAACAGTCGGTGACTAAAGTTACCGCCGTACCAGATGCTGATGCTGAAGAACCACCTAAGAAACGACAGAGATTGGTGAGCGGCCGCCACTCCTCTCGCGATGTCTACATGTTAGTCTACCATCTGGACACTGATGCCGACTTGGTTTCCTTCCACACGGATGTCCCTTTACCGCCACTGCTTCAACGAATAGTCGATGTGGACAATGCGGAGGTCGCCGAATGGAGGTTCAGGGCAGAAAGCTTACGGGCAACGGAGAACGATACATTCCTAACCAACAGAGCCCATGTCCAGTCTATATGCGCAGAGATGAGTGTGGTGTCTGGGGAGCGCCAATTCCATTGGATACCCAAACGATGGCTGAGTGAGTGGTTGGAGGATCCCAGCACACCCGGGGCTATAGACAATGGGGCCTACCTCTGTGAACACGGCAATCTGTCTCTATCCGCTGTCAAGTCAATGAAAGTGGTCAGTGTGAAAGCGGGGGATTTACTTTACTCTAATTTTAGGGGCGGTCCAAAACTCACGGAGAACCACATGTGTAGGGAGTGCGTGTTTGACTATAAGGAATCGTTGTTGCTTGAGTTTGCTTTAGATGATAACGTTAAGCTCATCAATGGGCTGATTTCCCGCCCCCCAGAGGAGCCGCATTTCTGGGTCAGTAAGAGGGGCTTCAAGGATTGGCGGAAGAAAGTATCATCCCCTAATTCGACATGCAGCCCGTCGGAACTCGGAAATTTGTGGATAATAAATAACGATATTATCTGCGAACACATGCAGCTGTGTGTGAACCCGTCACTCCGTCGCTCCATCCCGCTCTCCGCGTGGCTCCTACTTAAGGAATACTTCCCCGACGAAATGGAGTTCCCACAGGAAACTGTTCCGTGTCCCCAGTGCCGCGTCAGTGAGGTGCAGATGCAGCTGCAGCGAGACAGCCAGGTCGCTCTGGCGGCTACCCACAAGGGGGCGCTGAGCAACCTCTACACGAGACGCCGCCGTCCGGGGGGTCCGGATGGCGGCGAGGGCGAGGATAGCATTCTGTACGCGGTGAGCAGCTCGTGGTTGGAGGGGTGGCGGGACTGGATCCGTAAGCCGGGATCCGTCCACCCACCAGGTCCCGTCTCCAACAGGGACATTCTCTGCTCTCACGACCTCGTCCTCCACGGTCTGGGGGACTGCAGCGCAGACTCCGAGGTTACCTTGGTTACCCTCGCCGAGTGGGAGACCCTGATCAATATTTACGGAGTGGAAGAGGAGCCGCGGGACCACATACTCGTGGTGCGAAGCGAGGAAGGCGACTTCCAACTGTCTACAATCCCCAGTGTCTGCCAACCCTGCAATCTCGCCAAGATACAACGCGACTCGGAATTGGCCAGCCAATACGTCCGCTCCACCATCTACATCCGCCGCGCCGAGGACATCCCCGTAAAGGGACTCCCTCCCATAGTAGCCAATAATAGCGACAACCTTTCCAACAGAAGATCTAGACGTACCCAAAAACTTGTTACTGATAGCAAACTCACCGTGGATAGCTCGATGACATTGAGGCAGCTTAAGATGTCGATAATGCAGAGCTGTGGACACACGCCCAACGAGCAACACTTATATAACTGCAAGATGGACGAGTTGACGGAACATTCAACCGCGATTGGTAGTCTGGGTGTTCGTCCCGGTGATATACTTATACTAACTGTGGACGAACCGGTTGAAGAGGTTACCCAACCGAAGGAGAGGGGATTCCTCGGCACTGGTTTATTGGGACTATGATTCCAACACCCAACCGTAGGAGAGGGGATTCCTCGGCACTGGTTTATTGGGACTATGATTCCAACATCGAACCGACGGGATTCCTCGGCACTGGTTTATTGGCACTATGATTCCAACATCCAACCGACGGGATTCCTCGGCACTGGTTTATTGGGACTATGATTCCAACACCCAACCGAGGGGAGGGGATTCCTCGGCACTGGTTTATTGGGACTATGATTCCAACATCCAACCGACGGGATTCCTCGGCACTGGTTTATTGGGACTATGATTCCAACATCCAACCGACGGGATTCCTCGGCACTGGTTTATTGGGACTATGATTCCAACATCCAACCCAAGGCGAGGGGATTCCTCGGCACTGGTTTATTGGGACTATGATTCCAACATCCAACCGACGGGATTCCTCGGCACTGGTTTATTGGGACTATGATTCCAACATCCAACCGACGGGATTCCTCGGCACTGGTTTATTGGGACTATGATTCCAACATCCAACCGAAGGCGAGGGGATTCCTCGGCACTGGTTTATTGGGACTATGATTCCAACATCCAACCGAGGGGATTCCTCGGCACTGGTTTATTGGGACTATGATTCCAACATCCAACCGACGGGATTCCTCGGCACTGGTTTATTGGGACTATGATTCCAACATCCAACCGAGGCGGGGATTCCTCGGCACTGGTTTATTGGGACTATGATTCCAACATCCAACCAGGGAGGGGATTCCTCGGCACTGGTTTATTGGGACTATGATTCCAACATCCAACCGACGGGATTCCTCGGCACTGGTTTATTGGGACTATGATTCCAACACCCAACCGAGGGGAGGGGATTCCTCGGCACTGGTTTATTGGGACTATGATTCCAACATCCAACCGACGGGATTCCTCGGCACTGGTTTATTGGGACTATGATTCCAACATCCAACCGACGGGATTCCTCGGCACTGGTTTATTGGGACTATGATTCCAACATCCAACCAAGGGAGGGGATTCCTCGGCACTGGTTTATTGGGACTATGATTCCAACATCCAACCGACGGGATTCCTCGGCACTGGTTTATTGGGACTATGATTCCAACATCCAACCGACGGGATTCCTCGGCACTGGTTTATTGGGACTATGATTCCAACATCCAACCGACGGGATTCCTCGGCACTGGTTTATTGGGACTATGATTCCAACATCCAACCGACGGGATTCCTCGGCACTGGTTTATTGGGACTATGATTCCAACATCCAACCGAGGGGATTCCTCGGCACTGGTTTATTGGGACTATGATTCCAACATCCAACCGAAGGCGAGGGGATTCCTCGGCACTGGTTTATTGGGACTATGATTCCAACATCCAACCGGACGGGATTCCTCGGCACTGGTTTATTGGGACTATGATTCCAACATCCAACCGAGGGGATTCCTCGGCACTGGTTTATTGGGACTATGATTCCAACATCCAACCGAGGGGATTCCTCGGCACTGGTTTATTGGGACTATGATTCCAACATCCAACCGAGGGGATTCCTCGGCACTGGTTTATTGGGACTATGATTCCAACATCCAACCGAGGGGATTCCTCGGCACTGGTTTATTGGGACTATGATTCCAACATCCAACCGAAGGAGAGGGGATTCCTCGGCACTGGTTTATTGGGACTATGATTCCAACATCCAACCGACGGGATTCCTCGGCACTGGTTTATTGGGACTATGATTCCAACATCGAACCGACGGGATTCCTCGGCACTGGTTTATTGGGACTATGATTCCAACATCCAACCGACGGGATTCCTCGGCACTGGTTTATTGGGACTATGATTCCAACACCCAACCGAGGGAGGGGATTCCTCGGCACTGGTTTATTGGGACTATGATTCCAACATCCAACCGACGGGATTCCTCGGCACTGGTTTATTGGGACTATGATTCCAACATCCAACCGACGGGGATTCCTCGGCACTGGTTTATTGGGACTATGATTCCAACATCCAACCCAAGGCGAGGGGATTCCTCGGCACTGGTTTATTGGGACTATGATTCCAACATCCAACCGACGGGATTCCTCGGCACTGGTTTATTGGGACTATGATTCCAACACCCAACCGAGGGGATTCCTCGGCACTGGTTTATTGGGACTATGATTCCAACATCCAACCGAGGGGATTCCTCGGCACTGGTTTATTGGGACTATGATTCCAACATCCAACCGACGGGATTCCTCGGCACTGGTTTATTGGGACTATGATTCCAACATCCAACCGACGGGGATTCCTCGGCACTGGTTTATTGGGACTATGATTCCAACATCCAACCGAGGGGATTCCTCGGCACTGGTTTATTGGGACTATGATTCCAACATCCAACCGAGGGGATTCCTCGGCACTGGTTTATTGGGACTATGATTCCAACATCCAACCGGAGGGGATTCCTCGGCACTGGTTTATTGGGACTATGATTCCAACATCCAACCGACGGGATTCCTCGGCACTGGTTTATTGGGACTATGATTCCAACATCCAACCGAGGGGATTCCTCGGCACTGGTTTATTGGGACTATGATTCCAACATCCAACCGACGGGGATTCCTCGGCACTGGTTTATTGGGACTATGATTCCAACATCCAACCGACGGGGATTCCTCGGCACTGGTTTATTGGGACTATGATTCCAACATCCAACCGAGGGGATTCCTCGGCACTGGTTTATTGGGACTATGATTCCAACACCCAACCGAGGGGATTCCTCGGCACTGGTTTATTGGGACTATGATTCCAACATCCAACCGACGGGATTCCTCGGCACTGGTTTATTGGGACTATGATTCCAACATCCAACCGAGGGAGGGGATTCCTCGGCACTGGTTTATTGGGACTATGATTCCAACATCCAACCGACGGGATTCCTCGGCACTGGTTTATTGGGACTATGATTCCAACACCCAACCGAGGGGATTCCTCGGCACTGGTTTATTGGGACTATGATTCCAACATCCAACCGACGGGATTCCTCGGCACTGGTTTATTGGGACTATGATTCCAACACCCAACCGAGGGGATTCCTCGGCACTGGTTTATTGGGACTATGATTCCAACATCCAACCGAGGGGATTCCTCGGCACTGGTTTATTGGGACTATGATTCCAACATCCAACCGAGGGGATTCCTCGGCACTGGTTTATTGGGACTATGATTCCAACACCCAACCGAGAGGGATTCCTCGGCACTGGTTTATTGGGACTATGATTCCAACATCCAACCGACGGGATTCCTCGGCACTGGTTTATTGGGACTATGATTCCAACACCCAACCGAGGGGATTCCTCGGCACTGGTTTATTGGGACTATGATTCCAACACCCAACCGAGGGGATTCCTCGGCACTGGTTTATTGGGACTATGATTCCAACACCCAACCGAGGGGATTCCTCGGCACTGGTTTATTGGGACTATGATTCCAACATCCAACCGAGGGGATTCCTCGGCACTGGTTTATTGGGACTATGATTCCAACATCCAACCGACGGGGATTCCTCGGCACTGGTTTATTGGGACTATGATTCCAACATCCAACCGAGGGGATTCCTCGGCACTGGTTTATTGGGACTATGATTCCAACATCCAACCGACGGGATTCCTCGGCACTGGTTTATTGGGACTATGATTCCAACATCCAACCGAGGGGATTCCTCGGCACTGGTTTATTGGGACTATGATTCCAACACCCAACCGAGGGGATTCCTCGGCACTGGTTTATTGGGACTATGATTCCAACACCCAACCGAGGGGATTCCTCGGCACTGGTTTATTGGGACTAATGGATGGGCGCGTATAGTACGACTGCACACATCGGCTAGCCAACCGGAAAGTGCGGTGTTTTCGAAGATCGTGTAGA
>JAUCBJ010000228.1:0-26880 GCA_032718475.1 Nemertoderma westbladi | reverse complement strand
TAGATAATGCGCTCGTGCCTTCCTAAATAAGCCATCAATCTTATAAATTTTATAGATTGAACATGATGCCAAATCTGTACTTAAGGGGGGGGGGGGGGGGTGGGGGGGGGGGGGGGGGGGGGGGGGGGGGGGGGGTACACCATTTTCGGAAAATTCCTCGATTTATCACTCTCAGCGTTTCAAAATTGTTTGGTTTTGGCTTAAATTTAGATTATAGGTGCCTAAGATGCTATTCTACATGACAGGTCAGAAAATTTTTTTTTCGCTATTTAATATTAGTTAATACTAGTTAATACTAGTTAACAATAAAAAAAACTTGGTTGCGCTTAAAACCTTCTAAGGCTTTTTTTTTACAGTTTTGAATCTAATCACGTGAAAGTTTTTTTATATGATAGACCAAAGATGGGGCAACATAACTATCAGATGAAATTTTGTGAAAATAATTCTGCACCGCTAGGTCGCGCTGCAAATTTATGCTAAATTTTAGGTTTTTTATAAATAGTATTAAATTTTATTAACAAAATATTTCGAAAAGTTGTCTGATATTTTTATGCAGGGTAGCTATGTAGACACCCACAGAAAGTTTCAGACTAATTGCTCAAAAATTGTAGAAGTAGTAGGGTTTTGAAATTGACAATTTTATAAAAAAAATATTTTGAGATAATCGACTTTGCCTTATACATAGTAATAGTAATTTCAATATGTCTCCCTAAATGGAAATTGTAATAACTTGAAAACTAAAAGAGCAATTAAATAGCGGTTTTCATATTTGGAAGCACCATTCAATGGTGCATTATAATAGACCATAAAAAAATTTCGCCCCCCCCCCCCCCCCCCTTAAGGGAATGGATGAGTAATGGCAGTGTAACTTGGTTCTGGCACTATAGATATACCACAGTAGTTCTACAGTTTTCTACAGTCGTGTGTTGTCCACCCAGTAGTCAACTGAGTAGTCTCGTTGTATATTTGCGAAACAGATGTTGTTGAGATTTTGTAGCCGAGGAAACAGATGAATAGATCAGCTGTTAACTTTGTTTAACCTTTTCCAAATAAAACTTCAAGCACCAACTCATAAAATGTTCGCTACGTATGTTGAAATTTAATTTATAAAAATTATTATTGTCAATAAATATATTATATCTATGAAATGCCAAACATTTTATTCCTTTAAATTTTTATTCCACAAAATTTGCTTTTTAACCGACACATTAGGAATAAGTGTGATATATACTGTATAGATGGATACAAGTGTGAATTAATCCATATGGTGACGCAGGAGTCCTCTAGAGGTACAACGGTTTACTGCAAGCAGAAGCAAGGGAGAAGTGAAAATGAAATAAGGGAAGGTGAGAAAGTATTATGAGGAAAAAAATAGCTGCTTTTTTCAATACTCGTATGTTGAGTTTACCCACATCAGCCACTAACTGGTCTTCAAACCGAATTAACCCCAAATAAATCATGACAACCAGAACATAATACAAGATTACCAGTTTAGTTACATAAGTTCTTCAGATAAGATCACGATCGATATCAGAGTCGGACAATCAAATAAGAAATAAGAATCCCGACTCTCTTTGAATAATAATTCGTCGGATTCTAAACAGGACCGACCTTCTACTGAACTACAGGCAAGGGAAACTTGTAAATTTGAATAATGAATGCAACAATGCTAGTGGGGGGGGGGGGGGGGGGGGGGGGAGTATCCCCCCTTAATTAATTTTAAGAAAAAAAACCAGGTGCTACATAGCAAATCTATGAAAACAATGTGTCTTACCTTGATTCCTTGTTTGGCTATGGATTTATTTACACATTATGTAAAAAGAATAATCTGTGCAATAAGTTATTATCTCATCGAAAACAAATGGGCTCTATTTCCGATGACGCTGAGATGTATAATTTGCCGAGCTGGCGAGGTTATTCAACAACAACGGGTCATAAGGGAGGAAATAATTTGTTTTTCATGTACCGGTATTACATATTTTATTCCAAAAAATAGCCTTTCCATGAAACCGGTTGGTACGTTGGTGTGGGGGTGGGTGGAAATGTGTGTGGAATGTGGATGGGTGGGTACAAATTTATAAGTTTATAATCAAAGTTCAACCGGATTGGAAATAATTCTCGAAAAGAAATGACAGTGATCATATCTAAATAAAACCTAATTTGTTACATAATTTAATCACACCAGGGCGAGGGCCGAGGAGTAGGGGGGGGGGGGGGGGGGGGGGGGGGGGGTATTTTTGTCTAAAACAACCGAAGAGTATCCAATTAGTAAGTGGTAAACTTGATTGGAAAACTTTTAATATTTTAGCCCAGATAATATACACCTGGGTGTTTTTAGTTGGGCGGGATTAATTATTAAGGGAACGACGGTCTGACAAATACTAAACATTTAAACAGACGGAGGCCAAGGTAGGCCTATATATAAACAATAAACAACTTGCTGAAATGTGTGGCTCGCCCCACATAACTAAATTTAAATATATAAAACTTACAATTAATTCTAATGGTTCTTTCCATCTTGTATCAGTAATCGGTGGAATATGAGGTTTAGCATAAGGAATTCCTAGAAAATTAAAATAATGAAAGGCTTTTCATGCAATTTAGAGGGCCACTGAGTATAAAGTTTTAAATGTATGGTTAATTTTATATAAAGTAATTTCAGTTTTTATTATATTTAAATACTTCAAGCAGTTTGGTTAAACCTTAAAAATATATTAGATAATTAATCTGTTGCCTAGAGAAAATTTTATGAAATTCAATATTCTGGAATGTACGAAATAATTGTAACAATGTTTTTATTAAATATAGCTAAGTAAATAAACAATGTTTGTCTATTTTATTAATAATAAAGATGCACATTATCACTCTTCTGATTTCCGCTTGTTTTCATCCAGGAAGTGCAATTCAGGCAGTTGAAGGCAACACGAAAATATGGGAAAGCAATATAAGTAAAACTAACGCGAAATATCGAAGAGAAACAATAAATCCAAAATGTCCCTGCCCCAAGCCAGTTTCTTTCCATAATATTTGTTACCTTTACTTGAGAAGACCAGTACAAAACACACAAATAAATTGTACGGCATCAGAAAATGGCCATTTCAAGATTGACAACACTATATGCGATAACAAAAGGTCTTGTACCCACAATATCACTAATAAAATCTCAAGACATATCGACTTAAATTTAAAATCTGCTGCGTACTTGGGTTATGAATGTAACTTTAAACGGAAAGGCTGGGAAAATGGTAATAGTTGCAATTGGACGATAATATTAGAATATCCCCCCAAAACAGTACATATTATAAAAAAGCAACCATTGGGCGAATTTGAATTGGGAAAGAAAGCGGAACTACAATGTATTGCTAGCCATTGTCATCCAAGTTCAAAGATCGACTGGTACAAAGTAGGTCAAGTGAACAAAATTGATACAGGAGATCGGTTGGAATTCAACCCTCTTCAATCGAAAGACAATGGGAGTTACTATTGCACTGCCACGATCGAATACAGTGGTAATGGTGGCTATGCTATGAAATCATCAGATGCTTGGGACATCGTACCTTTGTTCTGTGAAGTAAGCGGTCTTCTACTAGATAAGAAACAATTCATTCCATCTTCAGAAGGGCACCCTTACGATTTGAAAGTTTTCATTGGAAAAAATTTCAACGCGCGGTGGTTGGCTAAGGGAACAATTCCTGCCGAATACACCTGGAAGTTTGGAGATCGAAACTTTAACAATTCAGAAGTTTTTGAAGGGAAGATTATTAGTTTCAGTGATCATAGAGCCTCTTTTGAAGCTTCAACGACATGCAATTTCGTTGATTCTAAAAAAGCAGTAATAAAGTTCAAGATTTTCATCTATGACTGTCAACTTTCTTTCATAATTTTGCATCATCACAGCCTTTCAGTTCCATCGCATTCATTACTAGATAGGATACGGATCACGGATGACACCACACAATTGTATAAAGTCATCAGGAACGATAAATATAGTTTGAAATGGACTATTATTAAAACCGAAGTAGATGTTTCATTCGATTGGAAGGTAAGTAAGAATATAAACAACACTTTTTCAATCGATGAAAATAGCAAACCGAAAGGCCTCGTCTTAAACACTACGATATCAAACACCGGTTTCTTCAACACAACGGGAATCTGTCATTATACCACGCAGAACAAAACCATAGTCCGCAACAATGTTATGTACATCGTGGAAAAGCCAACAATTCACATGGAGTCGACTGTCAATGTTGATGAAGGACTCAATGTGACATTGGTGTGTAATGTAACCAGTTCGCCAGAACTGCAGCAACGTAATGGGGTCACTAGATGGTACAAATGGGTTGGAGACGATGTAAAACTGCGCCACATAGAAGAGTCAAAAGACTATAGGATAAAAACCGGTACGCAACCTGTACGAAATGAAAATAACCCTTTTTTGAATGATAGTTTTACGCGGACCACACTCCAAATGTTTCGGGTTACCGGCAAAAAACACGATGGAGAATATATATGTCAGGTTGACCTAGACGAGGGACAGGTATCCAGAAGAGTCCGGTTCGTTGTCAATCGCGTGCCGTACAAACCGTACGGACTGAACATCTCGGAAAGAGGACAGCGTCCGGGAAAGGTGCTAGTATCATGGACACCAGGCGACCCGGGTGGTTACATCCAGTACTTTTTGGTCGAAGTTATTGGCGCGAGAAATGAGACCCGACGCAACGTGAGCGAACCCTGGATCCAGTTGGGTGACTTCACAGAGAATAGTCGCTACGCATTCAGTATTAAAGGCTGTAACGTATTGGGCTGCTCGCCCCCTTACTCGTACTTCCACCCTCCGGATCCAGAGCCGAAACCACAAGGACCCGGACCGATCGAATTCAACGCCGACTCACTGAATCTTAGTTGGCCGACTTCGCCCGAGGCAATTAAGTACCTCGTGGAGTTAGAGATAGAACGAGGGATGAGATACCAAGTCAATGTGACCTCCAACTGGGTCGTTTTATCAGATATCGAGGAGTTGCAAGGAGTTGACATGAGTTCCGTTGAGTTTATTGCGAAGGTGCGAGCGTGCAACGATTCAGCGTGTTCCGACGCGGTTGTCTACTCTACCATATCGCAGGTCCGTGAAGGTTCCATCTCGACGCAAACCGTTGCCATCGCAGTCTCCTGCGCGGTTTTAGGTCTAGCGATATTGGCGATAGTCGGATTCTTTTACTATAAACGACACAGAAATGACAGACTGTCTGGAGGGCCCACAGATGGGGGTTTCGATATGACATCACAACGCAGTAACATCACCAAGGAGAAGGACTCTACATCAGTGAAGGACTCTACATCAGTAAAGGTATCTACAATTAGCAGTTCTACTTATATTAAGAAAAAATATGTTCCAAGTGTGGCTACAGACGTGGGCCGGAATAAATCCAAAAGTATCTTTAGTAAAGGGGTTAAGAAAAAAAGGAAGATATCACAACAACGGCAGACCCAAACAGCACCAGTTTCAGCTACTGCCTCACCTTCTGAGGACTTTTTTTCGAGCAAGCTATCCCCGGGAACGGCGCCGACAAATGGCTCGCCAAGAATGTACGATTCGTAACTAAATATTCTCATACAGAAAGAACGTCGTCTTTTTCACAAATCGCAGTAAATTCGACTTAGTTCAAAGTAAGTAAAATAATATTGAAAAATCAATACTCCTTTCTTTAAATTGTTGCCCCTCTCATTATATTGGGATATTGACGAATACAACGGGAAAAAAGAAAATATTTTTATCGCCACATCAACGTTTGCGAACTGATCAATAATTATTATTCCTTCCTGGAATTGGCTATCTTTAGCAAAAAAAATTATACTTTGTAATTCAGTATAGGCCTGATCAATAATAATGTCTTTAACAAGTGCAAAAGCTATTATTACGGTACAATCGCCATTAAAAATGAATCAATATTGTTGTTAAGATAGCAATAATTTTTAATCAAAGTGGCTCCCGTGTAGTTTGCTGACCTGATTCCCAGCACAGAGAATAACACCCACACCCACACCAACTTCCCATCAATGGGACAATTTCCTGGTTTCCATGATTCGGACAATATTCAACTTCCCATCACTATGGGGACATTGTCCCGGTTCCCGAATTCTTGAGCATTATTAAAAATGTTAGTATGGGATCTGTACACTGGGGGGCCCATCATACGAAACTATGAAGATTTAAAATGCGTTCTAGAAAATGTAGAGTAAGTGATGAAATTACTAAAAGTAACTGTGGTCAGTTTTTTTAAGGGAAATTAGAGCTTTATACAGAATATATTTTCCTTTTGATGGTTTTTCATGCAGATGTGCAGAAATTTCTCGAGTCGGTTTGCAGCATAACTTTGTTCCTTTATTAATACCTCGTTTCTCGCAAAATTATATCTCAAATAATTAATAAAATTTCCCTATGGGGCATAACCTAGCACTGATAGAATACGAAAACATACTCGTCTATATTTACTGCACAAACATCGCTATACTCAGTAAACAGTGCTAGAATTTCTAAGAATTTTGGCACTGAGAATAGAGAGAATTCTGTTTTTGCTTATGCTCTATGGTTTAGTTGACCTTTAGTCCAAATTGGTGGTGGCTTTTCCCCTTTTAACATCCGGTTGCAAACATTCAATAATGGTCTGTTTAGCACTCCGGTTTTCCATACCTCCGCTGGGCTTTCATCTAATCCACTCGCTTTATTATTGCACATGCTTTTAATGCTTCTTTGGAGTTCGGAAGGTGTGAAGTCCCCTGTTTCTATAGGTAGTGTCTTGTCATATATTTTAGTGACCTACCGATCAGCTGACAGAAGCCAGCTGATCGGTAGGCTTCGCCCCGTAGCTGAAGGCATTCTCAGGAGGTCAAGCCAAGAAGCAAGAACTGTAGAGAGAAATTCACAAAGGGAGACGGAACGGAGAGGGAAAGGGAGATTGAAATTAATTCCCAGTGGTTAGTTACCTCCTTACAGACCTCTCTCTCTCTTCATTTCAATACCCGTTCCGTCTCCCTTTGTGAATTTCTCTCTACATATCCTGGCTTGGCCTCCTGAGAAAGCCTTCAGCTGAGGGGCGAAACCTACCGATGAGCTGGCTGCTGTCAGCTGATCACTGATTGCATGCAACGTCTAGGTCTTGTTGGCCTAAACGGTGGCAGTGACTACTAGCACCATGGTGCTACAGCTACACACTGTCTCCGTCCATCTTAAGTATTCATAATTATGTTATTATTGTTATGTGTATATATTAATTATGGGAAATAAATTGAAATTGAAATTGATTGATTGATTGCTTTTTAGTTTTTTACATACTTTGGTACTAACACACCTACCGGTAAGGTTTTGTACTTAACGTGCTTGATAAATAAATAAATATAATTCGTAATTATTGGTTAATCAAGCTTCTACTTCAAATATTTATAAATATATTTACGGGGCACGCTAGAGGTAAACCACATGATGAAAACAATTATTAGTGCTATAAGTACTAACTACATTCCATTTGGACGTCTTTTTATTAAAAAATATATGTTTGTGAGATAAGCTGAAAAAATTACAACTGTTGTGAAAAATAAAAAGCACATAAGAATCAATAATTCAAATGCATATATAAAGTAAATAAAATCTTAATATAATATCTACCAATTCAATACAATTTTCCATTAAATGTTTCGTTTAGAATAGCGTGCCTCTGTAACCTGTTCCTTTCCCCTAACCGTCCGGGCACTGGGAACAAGGGAAACATGCCGGTGGAGCACCCAGATTGGGATGTTGCCATGACGACCCTTCGGCGTTGGCTATAGTGGCGAGTATAACGGCGATGAAACAAAACCCGGCGATGATAACTATGGCCAACAACGAAGTCCCCGGTGCGGTTCGCCAGTCGTCCGACAAGATCCGACCCCGAGGCAACTCTTTGTAGGAAGTCGGTCCGTAGGAGAACCCGGCTGGGAGGACTAAGAGTTTGGTATCGCGACGAGTCCACCACATTTTGGTCTCCTGAAACTCCACCACTCCCTCGTTGTTCGTCGATTCTTCGCGAGTCAAAGGACTTCGTCGTGTAGGTTGGTCCCGCTTAATCTTTTTAGAGGCGTAATGACGCCTCAATGCGTCCACCTCGTAGTCCGTATCGTATTCTGGCTCGTCATAGAAACTGCTCGTGTTGCCACGGTTATTGTTCCCATGGTCACCACTATGTCGACGATCACCACGGTTACGGCTTACGTCGAGTATGTCGTCGAAACCAATGCATGTATTTGGAGGCCTCCCCGAAGGACCCTGGTCCAAAGAGCCGTGTACTTTAGGCATGAATATTTACGGTATTTACATTAGTTTTAATTTGATTTAATCCCTTTGCTAAATCATATTAGAATATAGATTAAAATATATTTATTAATGGTTGCAAACGTCTTTTATTATATCCACATGGATTAAAATTGATTTAAAATTGTCTAAATTAAATAACACTAAATTAAAACTAAAACTAAAATCACCATTATTTTAAATCATCATATATAAAGCACCATATATATTTATTAAAAAGAATGTCTGATGGATTTGTGAGATATTAAAAAATTCCTTAAATTTAGAAAATAAAACATGCCAAATTTTTAATTTGTGGATAAATAATAAGTTTACGTTAATTAATATTAGCATAATATTTAACTAGACCATACAACCATTACTAATGAGCTAGAGTGAGCCAAGGTTGAATAATAAACTTGCGCACTGGTTGTGGCCTTAATCTACGATTGGGTGTTTGTTGGTGACAGGATGTGATGAAACCACATCCATATTATACTGATATAATGTAGCCAGCCAGTCGGTCAATGAACATACATAGTTACGTTGCTTTGTAGGCCTATCGTGAGGTGCCCAAATACCCAGCCTAATAAGGCAAATAAAATAGAATTGATATCCAATATAAGACTTGGCTGTTAGTTATTGTTATGTTTTATTATTTGTAGATTTACTTATAGCATGGATGAACCAAATGATACACCTAATAGAGGGGGGGGGGGGGGGGGGGGGGGACTCCCAAAACACTCAAAATCGAATCCATCCCAGGGCCAAATCAACGCAATTAACAGAGCGAAATTATTAACTTTACAATATAACATTATAACCAGTATCTGTGCTAATGATTATTATTTATTGTTTTGGTTAGAATAATTTGTCACTGTGACATGTTCTTTTCTTATTATGGTAATTTGCCGATACGATATATTACCCCCCCCCCCCCCCCCCCCCCAGTCTACCATAGAGATATGAATAACGGGTATTTATTTACTTACCCCTGAAAACATAGATATTATCTTCTTTGTAACCGAACAATGGACCGCATTCTATCTCGACTTCTACCACATCTAAGTATTCAGCAGTGAGAGCTCGATTAATATAGTACGCGACCACACAGAACAAACCCAATGCGATCACAAGTCCTATAACGAAAAAAAACCAAGTACAGAACCTCTTAGAACACATAGAACAAAAACCAGTCAGGTGATGAAAACATACAGAATTATAACTCAGAGTACAGAACTCTTTTAACTTACTCAGTGGAAAACCAGTGCTGTACTGTAATGAAAACATAACCTATGTATACCATCACATATACAGTACATATATACACTTATTTAATATGTTCCCAAAGTATTAAAGTAGGCTATAATATAAATAAACAATGCACTAATATAGGTGTATACGGTGTATCTGATAAAATATTGTAGGGGTGACGCTTACTCTCGTTAATATTATCAGCAAACATTATTAATTTTGCTTGCCTCTGTGCGTTATATATTCTATATACAAAGGGAGTTTTAGAGAATAAAATAAATTAATATTATTATTATTATTAAATTATTGTTTGCCCCGATTGGGGGCGCATCTATAGTTATATATTATTATTATTAATATATAATACGCATTATTACTTTAATTTCAATGACATATTAAACGTAAATAAAATTAAAACATATATACTGAAACGATACCCATGGCGACGTTTAGCCTATTGGTACCTATGGCAACCTTACCTATACAGAAACTATCGCGGTCACTATGGCAACCCTTACCTATACAGAAACTATCGCGGTCACTATAGCAACCCTTACCTATACAGAAACTATCGCGGTAACTATGGCAACCCTTACCTATACAGAAATTATCGAGGTCACTATAGCAACCCTTACCTATACAGAAACTATCGCGGTTACTATGGCAACCCTTACCTATACAGAAACTATCGCGCTCACTATAGCAACCCTTACCTATACAGAAACTATCGCGGTCACTATGGCAACCCTTACCTATACAGAAACTATCGCGGTCACTATAGCAACTCTTACCTATACAGAAACTATCGCGGTCACTATGGCAACCCTTTACCTATACAGAAACTATCGCGGTCACTATAGCAACCCTTACCTATACAGAAACTATCGCGGTCACTATAGATAGATAGATTTATTTATACATTATGTAAAAACAATAACAAATACACCAAACAATGTACCGGTATAAAGGTATTGTCCAACATAACATATAGGATTACCCCTAAAGCTTTGCAGCTTATTTCCAAGGGGGTCCTTTATGTTACTTGGTTACAAATACAATATTACACTACGCTAACCTAAAACCAATATAAAACGTAATTACACTATGTACATGTACAACTTTATCGAGAGCGTGACAATGCCCGACTCAACGATAAAGATGTAATGTACAGAACAATTTCTTATAAAACGTAATTACAGTATAAATAGTAAATAATTAATAAACTAATAACTTACTGTATGACTATTGTACCTATTTTTACATTGCACACGGAGGTGAGATTTAACTGCAGATTTAAAAGAATGTTGATTATTTAGGTTTTTAATTTCATTAGGCAGAGCGTTCCAATTTTTTATGCCGTTAAAAAAGAAAGTATCAGATTCAAAGGATTTACAATTCGGGAGGTAGAAGTTTGAAGCACTAGCTCTGGTACTGTAAGAGTGTGTATCGCGTACTCTGTTGAATTTTTGTTTTAGGTAATTGGGACATTTACCATTATACACTTTATGCACATGGTTAAGGCGTAGCTGCTTAACTCTACTATCTAAGTTAAGTAGTCCAGATTCAGAAAAGTCATCTGGAGTTAGGTGGTGCCTAGGTTTGTAGTCTTTAATAAATCGTACTACTTTATTCTGAGCTACTTGTAATTTACATTTAAGCTGTTTGGTTAAGCCGTCATACCAAGAAGAGCACGCATAGTCCATGTGACACTGTATTAAAGAAGAGCAAAGTAACTTGCGGGAGTCGGTGTTCAAACTATTTTTATTTCTGTATAGAAACCTAAGCCTACTGTTAACTTTCGAGAAAATATTTTTCACTGTACTTTCTCCTGATAAGCAGTTATCCAATGTGGCGCCTAAATATTTAACTTCCTTTTTATTTTCAATCTTATGTCCATTACTAGTGACTTCAAACTTAGTTACCTTCTTTAACTTTCTTTTGGAACCAAACAAAATACTTTCAGTTTTACCGTAGTGAATGGATAGCTTATTATCAACCAACCACTCATTACAGGATTCTAGAACTGCACTTAACTTTTGGGAAATATGGATAGGATCTTTATGAGAGAAAATAAGAGCACTGTCGTCGGCATATAAAATGAGTTTAAAATCGGGATCAATACTACTTATCATATCATTTACATAGCATACAAAAAGCAGAGGACCTAATATACTACCTTGCGGTACACCACAGGTAATCTCTTGTACAGTAGACAGCGATTTGCTAATGACTACAGTTTGACCTCTGTCTGACAGGTAGGACTTGAACCAGTCTATAGAACCTACACCCATCAGGCCTAACTTACCAAGCAGAATTTCGTGATCTACAGTATCGAAAGCCTTTTGTAGGTCCAACATTACCATACCAGTATATAAACCCTTTGCGTTATTACATCTAATTGTATCAGTTAAGTTAATAAGGCAGGTGTCTGTAGAATATGATTTACGAAAACCGGACTGAAGTTCATAGATCAGATTTAGCCTACTAAGATGTGCCTCCAGCTGTAGAAAAACAGAACGTTCTAGAATTTTAGATACAATACTTAAGATACTAACAGGTCTGTAATTACAGGGTTCTACTTTACTATTCTTTTTATACAGAGGAACAACCTTAGCTAATTTCAGTTCGTCTGGTACTACATTATCTACGATAGAGTAATTAATAATAAAAGTAATAGGCACTTTAAGTACTTCAGCACCATCCTTAAGAAAACGGGCAGGTATTAGGTCTAGACCGGTACTTTTTGAGGCTGATAGGCTAAGTAGATTTTTAAAAACGAAACCCTCAGAAACGGGTTTTAAAAATAACTTTTCTGAATTTTGTAACTTTTCTAAATAAAAATTATTTAGAGTTTCGGACCCTATACTATATTTATTACTTGATAACGGTAACTTCTTAACTAAATTAGAGGCAACATTAGTAAAATAATTATTAAATAAATTACTAACTAGAGTATGATCATGAATCAGCTCACCGTTATCTTGCAGAACAATATTCTATTTAGATTTAAGGTTTTTATAACCTAAAGATTTTAGGGTAGACCATAGACTTTTTGGATTATCTTTATTCTCACTTATTTTGTTGTACAAATATTCAGATTTAGCTTTTTTTATTTCCCGTTGGACAAGGTTTCTATATTTGCAGTAATTATTATAATCAGCTAAAACACGGTATTTCCTAAATTTATACAAATAGTTATCTCTTTCTCTGATATTACTAAGAATACCCGAGGTCATCCAGGGCTCAGTGCGTTGTTTAAGACTAATTTCTTTAATTGGTGCTACAGTATTAAGTGCCTTTAAAAATATATCTTTAAAAAGAGTGTACGCAAGGTTAATGTCAGCGGCCTTAAAACAGGGTTCCCAGTCAGAATTAACTAACAAACTTAAAAAGCGTTCCTTGCTGTAATTTTTCATAGACCTAACTGTTACTGTTTTATGATCCCCGAAAAAAGATTTTTGTGTCTTTCTTGTGCAAAAAACTATAAAATGATCGCTTAGACCTATAGGTAAAACCCCAGATTGAGAAATAATATCGGTATTATTACAAAGGATGTGATCTAGTAAAGTAGAAGTTTTACTGGTAATTCTGGTAGAATCTCGAATAATTTGTTTTAAACCAAACAAATTTAAAATACTTTGGTACTGTTTACAGATGGGGGATGCTTTGTGATGGTAACAGATATTAAAATCACCTAAGAAATATATTTCACAGTCTGACCTAAGATTACATAAAATTGTATTTTCAAAATTTTGCAAAAAATCTGATTGTTTAGGGGGCCGATATAAAGTACCGATTAAAATAGGTTTAGTTTTAGGAAGTAAAAGTTCCACCAGTAAAACTTCGTCACAAGTCTCTAAATCTTCCCTACGATTAAAAGCTAAATCACATCGAATGTAAGTACAGACACCACCACCGTGTCTGTCCCAATCATCGAGCCAAGTTTCAGAGATTGTTAAAACTGCTGGGTTGGATTTATTGATTAAAATACGAATTTCGGAAAGTTTTGGAAGCAGAGATCGTGCGTTTAAGTGCAAAAAATGCAGACCTTTTTTCTTAAAAAAATTAAAAGTTTCACTCTCAGCATCACTTGGAGTTTGCAGAGGCGATGTGAGAAATGAATCGTCGGTTTCTGATTCTAAAATTGTATCATGAAAGGGAAGTTCGGTAAAAATACAGCTATTGCAGAGAAAACTTGGTTCAAGATTGTTTCTGGTGGAGAATAAATTACTGCGTTTCCTACGGTAACATTTTAAATGTACAAATGTGTCACAACTCTCGCATTGGACGATCTTACTCCGAGAGTTTGTTCCTCGTTGACAGACGGGACAGTTGATCTTCGGGGTCCGCGTCCTGCTGGGTCCTGGGTTGGTCTCAATATCCCCAGCCAGAGACAGTAGACAGAGTTTAGCGATTAGGCCTCTAGATCGTGGAGAGGAGACCCAAGATCTTCTTCCCCGACGAGAGCAGTAGAGGCTAAATCCACTCGTCGACCACATCTCCGTCGATTCGGCGCGGCAGTTCGAAACGGTAGCGACAGGGTGTTCCGCAAACCAGTCCAATACGGGTATTGGGTGGGTTGCAGGGTTACCCCGCGGATCGGATGGTTCTGCCACAACGAAACGACCCAGAACGATGAAAACTGTGGAGATTAAGAGCGGGGACATTGTGCTGTCTGGCTGTAGTCTGGCTCAGGGATAAAAACTGTATAGGCCTAGTACCGGTATCTTTCTTGGTCTTATTGTCGGCAGGCCTACAGCTTGTAGGCAACCCTTTACCTATACAGAAACGATCGCGGTCACTATAGCAACCCTTACCTATACAGAAACTATCGCGGTTACTATGGCAACCCTTACCTATACAGAAACTATCGCGCTCACTATAGCAACCCTTACCTATACAGAAACTATCGCGGTCACTATAGCAACCCTTACCTATACAGAAACTATCGCGGTCACTATAGCAACCCTTACCTATACAGAAACTATCGCGCTCACTATGGCAACCCTTACCTATACAGAAGCTATCGCGGTCACTATAGCAACTCTTACCTATACAAAAGCTATCGCGGTGTCTATAGCAACCCTTACCTATACGGAAACTATCGCGGTCACTATGGCAACCCTTACCTATACAGAAACTATCGCGGTCACTATGGCAACCCTTACCTATACAGAAACTATCGCGGTCACTATGGCAACCCTTACCTATACGGAAACTATCGCGGTCACTATGGCAACCCTTACCTATACAGAAACTATCGCGGTCACTGCGATTTTTCCACCAACTTGTAAACCGACGGGGTCCGTTTCCAGATTCCAGACCACCACTACCGATGCGTTTAATTATCATTAATGGAAGTCGCTGATTGGCTAATAATAGACATGCCACAGCGCAGATGGTTTGGTGATAAAAAATAACTATTTATTACAAGGAAAATAAACTTTACCTGCTAACCCCAGGTGTACAGTATAACTTGACGAAAGGAGGGAAAAAACATTTTTTTTTATGTTAATACGTAATTATATTCATTTGTATGGTATTAATTTCGCATCATTAGTAGTGGCTCGCCCCACAATTGGCACACATAGAGGGTAGAATGAAAGGGTAAAGGGGACATTGATATGAAGACGACGCCCAAAAGGGGGAATAGCCGGTTTGCGGACTGCACTGTATCCTGTACTCTGTACATGTAGTTGGCAATGAGTAATTAAATTGGTGGATTTGTAGTTGGGAGCTTCGGATCACAATGGCGGCAAAATATACAACAGACGAAGGGTAATTCACTCTGCGACCCTTGTTAGTGTGCAATTGTTCATGCAATGGGTTGCGTTCCGTATTGATTCAGTTGAACTTTGTGGTTTCACTGGAGGAGGTTTCATTTGGGCAGCTGAGCTGTAGGCCTACAGTGTACAACTGGTATGGATACTAGGAATTGGCGTGTAATAATTTTTAGCCCACGTTCATCTCCCTAGCTATGTGGCGTATGTCCAATATACTTTATTATTTCTATGTACATCATCACAATGGGCAATAGTATTACCGTGTGAGAGAGTGATGGGCAAATCCTTCGGCGAAATAAATGTCTCGTTTAAAGGATAAGTGATCAATTAACGGTAAGGAGAAGGTTACATTGGTAGTTTATAATAACCAAAACAATAAACTAAATTCAGTGGAACAGGCTCTGTATTTAGATAGCAAAACGGCAAAACGAAATGATGGGTTAAGTGAAAGAATGCGTTAATTTATTTGTATTGTTTTGGTTGAATAAAGTGCCAATGTAACCTGCTCCTTTACATTAATTGATAATAAGTTGATTCCCTCGGATAAGATTCGCATCAATGAATAGACCCTAAGAACAAGGCATCCTACAATATACTACATTATTGAGACAGGAGGGGGAAACTGGACGCAAATTCCATCTTGGCGAATTAATATAAATTCTCAATATAGGGAAAGTTATAGGGACAATTGAACAGGTTACAGTTTTATTTTTTATAGAAATCAGCTGTTATTTGCGTCCAATTTCTCCTTGAGAGGGATGAATTTTGATTGCGTCCAGTCCCCCCCTATCAGATATTATTACAGATCATATTATTATGTATTATATCAAGGAGGCTATTATAGATAAAGTAGATAAATAAAGAAACTTTTCTAAACAATCATTTATACTACACCGCCCTTATTCAACACCGGTAGTTATTCTTATGTTAAAATAAAATAAACAAAAAGATAATTTTATAACAGAATAATAATACAGAGGCGTTCAATTGCGTTGTTATTAAAAGAAGAGGCCCATATACAGACATATGTCGCCAATTAGCCGGTAGTTCAATATTTCCACCAATATACTTGAACATCAACCGGCAGATGGCACATAATTTATTCTCAAATAATTATACACTATTTTATTTACCTAAGTGACAGACCTTGTTATATTGCATTATTGAATATTATATATAATTATTTAGAATATGATATAAAATTGGCTGTCATTTGTCGACCTTCAAAAAAAATCATTTTCACTAAATTCTATCAGGAAAATAATATAATCAGTATCAATAAAATTTGATAATTTAACAGGTTATACTATGTATGGCACGTTATACTAACCAAAACAATAAACAAAATTCAATAGAACAGGAAACAGTTTTATATTAGTGGAAGACTATAATATATCATAGTGACACAAAAACCATTTAATATAATGGAAAAAGTAATTGTTTTAGTAACCAACAATTAATGCGCTCAAAATTAATCAGTTTCAGTTAATAATACATATTATTATTGATTTCCCTAACTGTTATTAATGGTGTTTCGTAACACTTTTTCAAATAAAACCATTCATTAGCTAAAATTAATATGTAATTAAAATATCATTCCGGGCGGGGTTCACAGTTCCCACAGATATTATAATGTTTTATTTTTCATGATATCATTCTGCACTGGAGGCAATAAACAAATGTATTGTGCCTTTCATAAATTGGTTAAATATTAATTAAAATGTAACTTCATTAATGTTTCCCCCTAAACTAAACTAAACTATTCTATGTACGATAGCCGCGTAACTCAGATAGGGGGGGAACTGGACGCAATAAAAAGTCATCCCTCTCCAGGGGAAATTGGACGCAAATAACAGCTGATTACTCTCAAAAATAAAACTGTAACCTGTTCTATCGTGTTTAGTTCATTGTTTTGGTTAAAATAACGTGCCACTGTAACCTGCTCCTTTCCCTAAATTGAGAATTTAACATTGAGGCGGGATATTAATTCGCCAAGATGGGATTTGCGTCCAGTACCCCCCCCCCCCCCCCACCCCCCCCCCTGTCTCCGTAAACTCCATACAGATTTGTATAACCTTCTATAAATATTTACTCCGTGTGAAATATTTTGCAGCAAGAATGCTTACGAAGAATGTCTAAAACCCGGGCCGGTCTCGGTTTCGGCCAAACTATGTCAGCTGGTAGGAAAATGTATAAAAGCAGTTGCACCCCACCAGCAGACTCACTCTGTTCTAACTGACACTTTGCAGATTTACCTGACCATAGGCTGTGTGTTTGGGAAGACACAGACCGGTTCCAGTCTCCAGTATGTCTGAAAGTGAAAACGTTATCCCATTTCTTTGTTTGTAATGTTTTTTCCTGGAACTTGCACTTGGCAGGGTCTTACTAACAGCATAGGTAGGCTCTGTGTTCGTCGGGTAGGACGCGCTCACCAGTCTGCAGTTCCCCAGTCTGCCGACAAGAGGCGAAATTCTTAAAGTGAAAAACCTTCATTTCATTTCGATATTTATAATGCTTTTTAGCTGATAATTGACAGATGTTTACTACACCAGGCTGCATATATATGGGAGGAAGCTGACCAGTCTGCAGTTCTCCAGTCTATAGGCATAGTTAGGGGTCGAATTGTTAGAAAGTTAAATCCTTCACCCATATCGTCGTTTATAATGCCTTTTAGCTAATTTTGGCCCATTTTTATTCTTTAGAGTTGATTCTTTGCAGCGATCTAAAAGTACCTACTAAACTATATGTTCTGTTTACGAGGTTGGAATGTTTTAACCTTCTCCTAAATTTTGTATGTTTGGATTTTATCCTTTGGAAGTGATATTTTGACATGTATCTATCTACTCAACATAAGCCTGACAGGTAAAGCAGCTTTAAATTGTTTGTTTGATAAAACGCTCACTCATGTGACGTTTTAATTTGAAATGGTGAAGAAGTTTATCTACTACAGTAGAAACTTTTAGAAACTGACTTTCCAGTTTGTTTAAAATTGAGAAGCTTACGAAAGAGACAGATACACTTTAACCCAATTCGAACACTGGTCATCAAGCACCAAACATAAATATTAGTAACTGACTCTGACTCACCTATTAATATCCCGCCGCAACCTTCCCGGGTGCGCCACCAACTCATCATTCCGCCACCGCCGCCACCACCTCCACCGTCGGCCTTGGACTCCCCACCTCGGTGGTTTCGCAACATAGACAACATCTTGGATCGGATTACTTTCAGTTTCCTTTGATCTTTAGAAACAGTTCATTGGAGAACCTTCCGCGTTACCGCCCCGTCGCATAGCAACGGCACCATAATCAGTCGATTAATTACAAATAGTAAAACCAATAGAAACACGAACAGCAATAATAAAGGTGATAATAAATTAGTTATACGCCTAATATATTGTTGCAATTTCAATGTAGACGTACTGTAATATTACAGTAAGTATTCAATTCAAAATAAATTTCAAACCCTTTTTGGAGTCTCAACACTTTAGATCCCAGGGGACTTCAGTATAAATTTGGTACGGTACAGCAGTACACGTAACAGCTACCGGTAGGCAGGTAGTACTGTACAGTACATACACACGCATTGGGTAAAAGTTGTGGGTTGGGTTTGATTTTCTGTTAGGGTTTGAGCCGCTAATCTTATAATCTGTAAAAGTTTGTCTAGTGGCATCTAAAGCCTCTCGGGCTCTAAAGTCCCGAATCGTTGTTTGAAAGTATATCGCGTAAAAAAAACTTACTTTTTAAATAGAACGGACCAAAAAGGCGTTGTCTAGTGTTTACTTTGACCGAGTTGCAGATTTTACTGAAATTTTACTCGTGCAAAATTTTTTTAAGAATTGAAAAAATGTTTTCTCTTAAAATTTTCACAAATTTAATGGAGTTGCTGCGTTCCTGAGATAGATATTGACGATCACACAATTGGCCGAACGGACGCGGACATAAGAAGTATGGACGCATATACTACATAAGACAGCATTTTAGCATTGGCACTGTACGTTATTCTAACCCAGTAAACAATAAACTAAAACTAAAGTCAATAGAACAGGTTACCGGACTCTATCACACTACAGGCGCCACTGTGTCTATATGGAGAACACAGACGGGGGGGGGGGGGGGGCTGTCTGGACGCAATAAAAATGCATCACTCTCCGCGGGGGAGATTCGACGCAAATAACAGATGATTACTCTCAAAAATAAAACTGTAACCTGTTCTATTGTGTTTAGTTTATTGTTTTGGTTAAAATATCGTGCCACTGTAACCTGCTCCTTTCCCTAAATTGAAAATTTATCATTGAGGCGGGATATTAATTCGCCAAGGCGGGTTTTGCGTCGAGTTTCCCCCCCCCTGTCTCTGGTTATTGGGGTGTTTTGTAGGTTAGGGTTTGTTGGCCCGGTGTATAAGGCTGAGATAACTCCCTCTTGAAATTACTCCCCAGTCATCTCAGCCTATGCTGAGCACGGATAAGATAACATTGAGACGAGATATTAATTCCCCCAGATGGAATTTCAAGATTTCAAGAACCCCCTTCCCCTTGTACATGTGGAGCAGTATAATGGCCAACAGCCTAGGGACCTACTAAGTATTATTATAATTATAAATCACTGAAACCTCAACCCGGCATACCCGCTACTCTACCAGGCGTTACACCGTTCTGCCTGTGAGACAAAAAAACGTTATCATTAGGCAATGTATTGTACTTACATCCATGAACTAACTCTCTCCACACTGCACTGTTAGTTGTAGCTGTAGGTAGGAAGGAAGCACCATATGGTATTATTGTATTTGAATAATGAGTTATTGGATTTCTTTAGACATAACCGAACCGGTGTCTTTAAGGACACCTACCTTACAGGAGTATGCCTACCTCTGGGATAAGAGGTCCATATGGATTTATAATGATTGTCAAGGAATTACATAGTGAATGAATTACTTGCAGAACAATGTAGGAGTGGGTTACAATAGTGGCACAGTCCCAACTAAAATTAAAACTGTCAAATAAACCCTAAACTCGGGAAATAATGTCAGAAACTCCTATAAATTAAATAAATTACGATTTTGAGGATGCGTGCTTATTTTACAGATTACCAAAATTCAAAGTGGTACTGTATGTATATACATGTAATATAAAAACAATAAATATACTAAAGAGGTGCTAAAACACCATGTTGAAGAGTTGCTTCCATTTTGTGCATAAAAAGTGTATGAAAATAGATGAAATTTTATTTATTCATTACTTAATTAAAATAATTACTAATCAGACATTTATTAAACTTCTACTCACTAATTAAGAAGAAGGAGTTTAAGAAATTAATTATAATTATTATCAACATGATACAAATGCTTTTATCATTAAAGGGAATTACTTTAAATGTGAATGAGAAAGCTGGGAAACTGACTGACAGTCCAGCCTCCTATATACTGTAGTGTGGATATGGTGGCGTTTGGAAATAGAAATCCTTGTGCAGAGCAGAGTTGTAGGATCAGCTTACCACCAGTTAGTTGGTTGGCAGGGCAACCAAAGGAGAGAAGCTTCTAGGGAGCAGCTTACAATGGCCGCAAAGTGTTAAGAGTTGGGGGCAATAGTTGTTATACTGATATACTGAAAGAGTGGACTACTATGGGAAGGGCTGAACAATCTAAGTAATCTAACGAACAGACTATGTAAGAAAGGCGGAATAAATCAAATTGACACTAGGAAGGGCGGAATAAATCCAATGGACTCTAGGAATGGCAGAACAATCTAACAGACTATGTAGGAAGGGCGGAATAAATCCAATGGACTCTAGGAATGGCAGAACAATCTAACAGACCATGTAGGAAGGGCGGAATAAATCCAATGGACTCTAGGAATTGCGGAATAAAACCAATGGAGACTAGGAAGTGCGGAATAAATCCAATGGACTCTAGAAAGGGCGGAACAATCTAACAGACCATGTAGGAAGGGCGGAATAAATCCAATGGACTCTAGGAATGGCAGAACAATCTAACAGACCATGTAGGAAGGGCGGAATAAATCCAATGGACTCTAGGAATGGCAGAACAATCTAACAGACCATGTAGGAAGGGCGGAATAAATCCAATGGACTCTAGGAATGGCAGAACAATCTAATAAACTATGTAGGAAGGGCGGAATAAATCTAATGGACACTAGGAAGGGCGGAATAAATCCAATGGACTCAATGAAGGGCGGAAAAATTTAACAGACTACGTAGGAAGGGCGGAATAAATCCAATGGACACTAGGAATGGCGGAATAAAACCAATAGAGACTAGGAAGTGCGGAATAAATCCAATGGACTCTAGGAATGGCAGAACAATCTAACAGACTATGTAGGAAGGGCGGTATAAAACCAATAGAGACTAGGAAGTGCGGAATAAATCCAATGGACTCAAGGAATGGCAGAACAATCTAACAGACTATGTAGGAATGGCGGAATAAAACCAATAGAGACTAGGAAGTGCGGAATAAATCCAATGGACTCTAGGAATGGCAGAACAATCTAATAAACTATGTAGGAAGGGCGGAATAAATCTAATGGACACTAGGAAGGGCGGAATAAATCCAATGGACTCAATGAAGGGCCGAAAAATTTAACAGACAATGTAGGAAGGGCGGAATAAATCTAATGGACACTAGGAAGCGCGGAATAAATCCAATGGACTCTAGGAATGGCAGAACAATCTAATAAACTATGTAGGAAGGGCGGAATAAATCTAATGGACACTAGGAAGGGCGGAATAAATCCAATGGACTCAATGAAGGGCCGAAAAATTTAACAGACAATGTAGGAAGAGCGGAATAAATCTAATGGACTCTAGGAATGGCGGAATAAAACCAATGGAGACTAGGAAGTGCGGAATAAATCCAATGGACTCTAGAAAGGGCGGAACAATCTAACAGACCATGTAGGAAGGGCGGAATAAATCCAATGGACTCTAGAAAGGGCGGAACAATCTAACAGACCATGTAGGAAGGGCGGAATAAATCCAATGGACACTAGGAATGGCGGAATAAAACCAATAGAGACTAGGAAGTGCGGAATAAATCCAATGGACTCTAGGAATGGCAGAACAATCTAACAGACCATGTAGGAAGGGCGGAATAAATCCAATGGACTCTAGGAATTGCGGAATAAATCCAATGGACTCTAGAAAGGGCGGAACAATCTAACAGACAATGTAGGAAGGGCGGAATAAATCCAATGGACACTAGGAATGGCGGAATAAAACCAATAGAGACTAGGAAGTGCGGAATAAATCCAATGGACTCTAGGAATGGCAGAACAATCTAACAGACCATGTAGGAAGGGCGGAATAAATCCAATGGACTCTAGGAATTGCGGAATAAAACCAATGGAGACTAGGAAGTGCGGAATAAATCCAATGGACTCTAGGAATGGCAGAACAATCTAACAGACCATGTAGGAAGGGCGGAATAAATCCAATGGACTCTAGGAATGGCAGAACAATCTAACAGACCATGTAGGAAGGGCGGAATAAATCCAATGGACTCTAGGAATGGCAGAACAATCTAATAAACTATGTAGGAAGGGCGGAATAAATCTAATGGACACTAGGAAGGGCGGAATAAATCCAATGGACTCAATGAAGGGCGGAAAAATTTAACAGACTACGTAGGAAGGGCGGAATAAATCCAATGGACACTAGGAATGGCGGAATAAAACCAATAGAGACTAGGAAGTGCGGAATAAATCCAATGGACTCTAGGAATGGCAGAACAATCTAACAGACTATGTAGGAAGGGCGGAATAAAACCAATAGAGACTAGGAAGTGCGGAATAAATCCAATGGACTCAAGGAATGGCAGAACAATCTAACAGACTATGTAGGAATGGCGGAATAAAACCAATAGAGACTAGGAAGTGCGGAATAAATCCAATGGACTCTAGGAATGGCAGAACAATCTAATAAACTATGTAGGAAGGGCGGAATAAATCTAATGGACACTAGGAAGGGCGGAATAAATCCAATGGACTCAATGAAGGGCCGAAAAATTTAACAGACAATGTAGGAAGGGCGGAATAAATCTAATGGACACTAGGAAGCGCGGAATAAATCCAATGGACTCTAGGAATGGCAGAACAATCTAATAAACTATGTAGGAAGGGCGGAATAAATCTAATGGACACTAGGAAGGGCGGAATAAATCCAATGGACTCAATGAAGGGCCGAAAAATTTAACAGACAATGTAGGAAGGGCGGAATAAATCTAATGGACACTAGGAAGCGCGGAATAAATCCAATGGACTCTAGAAAGGGCGGAACAATCTAACAGACAATGTAGGAAGGGCGGAATAAATCCAATGGATTCTAGGAATGGCGGAATAAAACCAATAGAGACAAGGAAGTGCGGAATAAATCCAATGGACTCTAGGAATGGCAGAACAATCTAATAAACTATGTAGGAAGGGCGGAATAAATCTAATGGACACTAGGAAGGGCGGAATAAATCCAATGGACTCAATGAAGGGCGGAAAAATTTAACAGACAATGTAGGAAGGGCGGAATAAATCCAATGGACACTAGGAATGGCGGAATAAATCCAATGGACTCTAGAAAGGGCGGAACAATCTAACAGACTATGTAGGAAGGGCGGAATAAATCCAATGGACTCTAGGAATGGCAGAACAATTTAACAGACCATGTAGGAAGGGCGGAATAAATCCAATGGACTCTAGGAATGGCAGAACAATCTAACAGACCATGTAGGACGGGCGGAATAAATCCAATGGACTCTAGGAATGGCGGAATAAAACCAATGGAGACTAGGAAGTGCGGAATAAATCCAATGGACTCTAGGAATGGCAGAACAATCTAACAGACCATGTAGGAAGGGCGGAATAAATCCAATGGACTCTAGGAATGGCGGAATAAAACCAATGGAGACTAGGAAGTGCGGAATAAATCCAATGGACTCTAGGAATGGCAGAACAATCTAACAGACCATGTAGGAAGGACGGAATAAATCCAATGGACTCTAGGAATGGCGGAATAAAACCAATGGAGACTAGGAAGTGCGGAATAAATCCAATGGACTCTAGGAATGGCAGAACAATCTAACAGACTATGTAGGAAGGGCGGAACAATCTAATAAACTATGTAGGAAGGGCGGAATAAATCTAATGGACTCTAGGAATGGCAGAACAATCTAACAGACCATGTAGGAAGGGCGGAATAAATCCAATGGACTCTAGGAATGGCGGAATAAATCCAATGGACTCTAGGAATGGCAGAACAATCTAACAGACTATGTAGGAAGGGCGGAACAATCTAATAAACTATGTAGGAAGGGCGGAATAAATCTAATGGACACTAGGAAGTGCGGAATAAATCCAATGGACTCTAGAAAGGGCGGAACAATCTAACAGACCATGTAGGAAGGGCCGAGTGGGACAGAGGATGAAGGAAGCTGCCGTTATGTTTCCCTTTGTGTTGCTGTTGTCTAACTAAACGTAAAATAATTGGAATTCAAATGGAAATGCTAATACAATTACACCGACAATTCAAATACTAATTGCTTCATTGGTATTGTGAATACATGGTAATTGTGACTTACGTAGCATTAATTGTAGAAAGAATAATTCGATACCTTTAATTTAAATTTTGTTACGTTATTGTAGGGGGGCGGGGGGGGGGGGGGGGGGGGGTGGGTGGGGTGGCCACATACGGAAATATAATGGTAAACTTGTTTTGGCAGTTTTATAAATCGATAAGATTAATTTAAGTGATCAGAGTAGAGGCACAGCCTATTTGAATTACCTTTGTAAGGAAACAAAATAAGTTAAGTAATAATAGAGTTTATTTTAGCTTAATTTAACGGCTTTGAATGAAATTCCCATGTCTTTAAACAACATAACATTTTTTAGTCCAACAATTGGTTAGGGCAAGGTTATTTTTTACTTTAGGTTTTACTAACTGAAATGGACTGCATATGACGTTATAAAGCTGCACATGCGATATCATAAATTTGCTATAGGAACTGATTCCTGAAGAACGACCAACGAACAACATATTATCGCTCTTTCGGAAATGGCCAAGGCTGCTAGAGAAATGGCCCACTACCAGTACTAGTATGGAGATCAAAGATTATTATTGAGCTGGTAGCGAGCGGCTATGTCTGAGATTGAATTATTTCAATTCAAAATCTTACAACAAAGTAATAATTTCCATTGGTTGTAAACGAAACATCCAATAAAAGTTACAAATGTATGTAAATAAACGAGCCAATTGGAAACCAACATGATTAATAAAAATTCGGCTTATTATATTGCGCTTAAAAATTTAATTTGATAAAGAAAGTATTAAAGAAAACTTTGTGACTTATATTACCTTACCAAAGCCGGTAGTATAACGCGTCCATCGAGAAAGAATTCTTCTAACTCACTGCACGCTGTTTCATTATAGCTGTGCACGTTGAGGTTATTTTTAATTACCTTTACAAAGGGGTTAGAAAGTAAAGTACGCCGTTCACCGATTGTAAATTGTGTGGTGGGGACAGGGCAGTACTGCCTCCACCAGTAGTGTGGGGACAGGGCCTTACTGCCTCCGCCACCAGTGTGGGGACATGGCAGTATTAATTGCCTCCACCAGTAGTGTGGGGACAGCACAGTACTGCCTCCATCAGGCAGTATTAATTGCCTCCATGTGACGGGATCAGGGGATCCCGACCGGTTTATTAGGTTACGCGTCACCGTGTAATTGAGAAGAAAATAGTTTGTCGTTATCGCTCTGATATTGTTATAGGTTAACTGATATAATATCTGGTATTGCTCTGATATTGTTATAGGTTAACTGATATAATATCTGGTAAGCCTGTCCCCACACTACTGGTGGAGGCAGTATGCCCTGTCCCCACACTACTGGTGGATGGTGGAGGCAGTACTGCCCTGTCTCCACACTACTGGTGGAGGCAGTACTGCCCTCCCCACACTACTGGTGGAGGCAGTACAGCCCTGTCCCCACACTACTGATGGAGGCAGTAACTGCCATGTCCCTACACTACTGGTGGAGGCAGTACTGCCCTGTCCCCACACACCGGTGGAGGCAGTACTGCCCTGTCCCCACACTACTGGTGCACTGGTGGAGGCAGTACTGCCCTGTCTCCACACTACTGGTGGAGGCAGTACTGCCCTCCCCACACTACTGGTGGAGGCAGTACAGCCCTGTCCCCACACTACTGATGGAGGCAGAACTGCCATGTCCCTACACTACTGGTGGAGGCAGTACAGCCCTGTCCCCACACACCGGTGGAGGCAGTACTGCCCTGTCCCCACACTGACTGGTGCACCGGATGGAGGCAGTACAGCCCTGTCCCCACACTACTGGTGGAGGCAGTACAGCCCTGTCCCCACACTACTGGTGGAGGCAGTACTGCCCTGTCCCCACACTACTGGTGCACTGGTGGAGGCAGTACTGCCCTGTCCCCACACTACTGTTGGAGGCAGTACTGCCCTGTCCCCACACTACATATGGAGGTAGTACTGCCCTGTGCCCACACACC